>JASDQU010012887.1:156018-177773 GCA_032191745.1 Picea mariana | reverse complement strand
AATGTACCAACTGAAAGGAAAAGCATCCATGTGGTGGGATCAGTTTGTGCAGGTGCAACACATCAGAGAGAAAGAGGTCACGCGAAAGGAGTTTAAGAGGTATTTCGAGAAGAAATACTTGACTAAAAGATACTATGACAGAAAGATGAAGGAGCTCTTCAAACTCAAGTTGGGCAATATGACCATTGATGAGTATGAACGAAATTTTCTAGAACTACTGAAGTATGTTCCATTCATCAAAGACGAGGATGTTAAAATTCAGAGGTATTTGAGTGGACTGCCACCTTCCATTGGTGACAAGATTCAATATGATGATCCTAAGACCATGGAAGAAACCATAAGAAGGGCGAAATGCCTATACGAATAGAAAAGAGAAAGGCCTATCCTTCGGAAGGTCTGGGATGATCAAAGGAAATTTAAGAAGGAACAGAGGCAGAAGGGAAGCAAGCCTTCCTTTTTCAGAAACAGTCCTTGGGGACAATCATCTTTTAAAGAGCCTAGGAAGGTTGAAGGGAGTGAGCAGATGCCAAGGCCTCCACCTATAGAGTGTTGGGGCTGTAAAGGAAATCATAAGTACATAGACTGCCCCCACAGAAAAGACAAAGCAAGAACTGTCCATACTGTTCAGCAAGCTAGAACAGTGGAGGATATGGGCAGCAGAATGCCGAGGATCTATGCAGCCCTGGACAACAAGAAACCAGAATTTCAATCGCACATGATTGAAGTGGAAGGTACGATTAATAACTGACCACTTGTTATTTTAATTGATTCAAGGGCTAGCCATAGTTATCTAGATCCTAGAGTGGTGGAAATTTTGCATCTAACGAGGAGAAAACATGAGAAGTCTTAGTTAGTGAAGTTGGCCACATCGATCAAGAGGAAGGTCACTGAATTGGTTAAGTCTTGTTCAGTGGACATGAAAGGAATGAGCACTAAGGCTGAATTGAACATTCTGCCTTTAGGCTCATACGATTACTTAATTGGGATGGATTGGTTGGACCAGCACCATGCCCTTCTAGATTACCGTAACAAGAGGTTTACATGCCTGAACGAAGAGGGAAATCAAGTAACAGTCCAAGGAATTCCCAGAGCCATGGTTGTTAGAGAAATCTCAGCCATGCAGCTGAAGAAATGTTACCAGAAAGGCTGTCAATTATTTGCAGGTCGAGTGGAAGAAACATCCCAAATTGAAGTCTTGAATCTGGAAGACCACAAGGTAATCAAAGAATTTAAGGACATATTTCAGGAGGTACCTGGACTACCTCCGAAGAGAGACATCAATTTTTCTATAACTTTGATGCCTGGAGCAGCTCCAGTTTCAAAGGCTCCTTATATGATGAGTACACCAGAACTGAAAGAGTTGCAATTGTAGCTCGAAGAGCTACTGAAGAAAGGTTACATTCACCCCAGTGTGTCACCTTGGGGAGCCCCGGTCCTATTCGTGAAGAAGAAAGATGGAACGCTGAGACTGTGCATTGATTTTTGGCAGTTGAATAAGGTCACTGTCAAGAACAAGTATCCTCTACCGAGGATTGATGATCTTTTCGATCAGTTGAAGGATGCGAAAATATTTTCGAAAATAGATCTCCGATTTGGATATCGGCAAATGAGGATAAAGGATGAAGACATCAACAAGACCGCCTTCAGAACAAGGTACGGTCATTATGAGTTCACAGTGGTGTCATTTGGTTTGTCCAACACGCCTGCTATTTTCATGTTCTTAATGAATGGAGTGTTCAGAAATTATTTGGACAAGTTTGTCATAGTCTTCCTAGACGATATCTTGGTGTATTCCAAGACAGAGGAAGAACACAAAAAACACCTTAGAATGGTGCTGCAGGTGTTGAGAGAACACCATCTGTACGCAAAACTGAGCAAGTGCTCTTTTTACCAAAGGTAGATCCATTACTTGGGACACATTATATCTGAAGAAGGGATCGATGTGGATCCTGAGAAGGTACAGGCCATTCGAGAATGGCCAGTTCCAAGGAATGTGGCAGAAGTTAGATCTTTTATGGGTCTAGCAGGCTACTATAGGAGGTTTATAACCGGATTCTCAAGGATAGCTCATGCTATCACTTCCTTGTAAAGGAAGGAGAAGAAGTTTCAGTGGACTGAAGAATGTGAGAGTAGCTTCCAGCGATTGAAGCAACTGCTAACTAGTGCTCCAATCCTGAGGATTGTAGATCCAAACAAGGATTACATAGTGTGCACAGATGATTGTAAGGAGGGGATGGGAGGAGTTCTCAGCCAAGAAGGATTTGTAGTTTGTTACGAGTCCCGAAAGTTGAAGGAACATGAGAAGAATTATGCCACTCACAATTTAGAGCTAGCAGCAATCGTCCACGCATTGAGGAAATGGAGACATTATCTCATGGGCAAGAGATTTGAATTGAGAACGGACCATAATGGTCTGAAATATTTATTTGATCAAACGACCTTAAATTCCAGGAAAATTAGATTGCTAGAGTTTCTGTGCGAATATGACCTTGATATCAAGCATATCAAAGGGAAAGAAAATAAGGTGGCTGATGCACTTAGAAGAAAAGTGCACGAATTACATGCTATAGCCATTAGCATGTACAAAACTGAGATGAAAGACAGAATTTTAGAAGCTGCAAATGCTGATTTGCAGTACAGAGGTCTAGTAGCAAAGCTACAGCAGCGTGAGAGACCACAAACCAAGGAAAGTTACACCTTGGGAACTGATGGTTTACTTCTGTATAAAAACAGAGTATATGTACCTAATGTTCGATAATTGAAGTTGGAAATTCTAAAGGAAATGCAGAACCTGACTTATGCTGGACATCCTGGATATCAGAAGATTGTGGCAGCAGTCAAAGGCCATTATTTTTGGCCAGGTATGAAGAAAGAAATTGTTGAATACATTGCCAGATGTATGGAGGTGACAAAAGGTTAAGGCTGAGCATAGACACCCAACAGGGTTGTTGCAGCCTTTACCTATTCCTAAGTGGAAATGGGACGTGGTAACAATGGATTTTATCACAGGATTTTCCAGAACAAGCAAGCAGCATGATTCAATCATGGTGGTGGTGGACAAGCTTACTAAAGCTGCCCATTTTATTCCACTGAAAACCACCCAAAGAGCAGCAGATGTTGCTGATATCTTTTTAAAAGAAGTTTCATGCTTGCATGGAATTCCTAAGACAATTGTGTATGATACGGACTGAAAATTCACTTCGAATTTTTGGAAACGACTATTCAAAGGATTCAGAATGAATCTGAACTTTAGTACAGTGTATCATCCCAAGTCTCATGGACAGACAGAGAGGGTGAACAGAGTAATAGAAGACATGTTGATAATGTATGTGATGGATAAACCATCAAGGTGGGAAGACTACCTGCATTTGGTAGAATTCGCCTATAATAATGGGTATCATGCATCACTGAAGATGAGCCCATTCAAAGCACTTTATGGAAGAAAGTGCAACACTCCAGTGAGTTGGGATAATCCAGCTCACAGAGTAGTAGTTGGACCTGAGCTACTCAAAGAGATGGAAGATCAAATGATAAAAATTAAACATAATCTAAAAGCTGCCCAGGATAGGCAAAAAAGTTACGCTGACAGTAATAGAACCCATAGAGAATTCAAAGTGGGTGACCATGTTTTCCTGAAAGTTAAAACTAACAGGAGTTCTATGAAATTGGGAAGTTGTGCCAAGTTGGTAGCAATATTTTGTGGGCCATTTGAAATCCTGGAAAGGATTGGGCCGGTTGCATACATGCTTGCATTACCTGCATCTATGACTGTACATAATGTGTTTCATGTTTCATTGCTTAAGAAATATGTACCTGATGCTAATCATGTTATCGATTGGAATGTGATTCAGGTGGAACCAGAAGGTGTCCTGCAAGTGCATCCTGTACGCATATTGGATAGGAAAAGCAAACAGCTCTAGAATCGAGCCATAGAGCTTGTAAAGGTCCAGTGGACCTGGTATGGTCCTGAGGATGTGACATGGGAGCATGAAGAAGTTATGCGGGTAGAGTACCCACATCTTTTTGAATATTTTTAAAGGCTTGCAAAGACAATGTAAGTTTCACTGAGGAAAGTGAAAAAATAAGCAGAGGGGAATTGTAGTGTCCCCAAGGCCGAGCCCCGTTGCAAATCATGATATATGAAATGAATTGTAAATATGTTCTATAGGCTAGTGAGCCAAGTTTTGTATAAGCCGATAGGCTTATGTGTTTGTTAGGCCAGGGACACTAAGTGTTGAAGGCCAGGAGCCTGTTGTTATACTTGTCTGTATGCAGAATAATTAATAAAATATAAACACCACCAGGTGCAGACTGACCACGATGAATGAGTGAAGGGGGACTGAGCATCCACAGAGTGGGAAAGGAATTAGGGGCTAGAAGGTGGGAAAGGGGATAAGTGTTGAGCCTAGGGGGCTTAAGCCTGGGAATAATATTTTAATATTATTTCCAAAAAGCCATGTGCATATTATGTTATCCTAAGTTCCTGGCAAAGGGAAAAGCGTGTAAAAGGGAGGCATGCGGATGGAACGCATGCAGTTCCAAGGGTGACAAGTGTCCACCCTGACGCATGCAAATAAAACAGATGAGGGAAGTCGTGAGGGGGGATCTCTCATCCATTCGAACCGACTGTCCTGAGCGTGATCCGTGCGAGCCAGTCTGTAAGAGTTCCTGGTGTAATTCTGATATGGGGAAAGAAAGCCTGTGTTTTTTCTGAAGAATTCGTGTACACCCTTGTTCAGAGCCGTGGATTCTGTGTCTGGTTCTAGGAAAACATGTGTGCGCATTCCCTGAACGAGAAGCCTATGTTGAAATCAAGTGGAAGAATATTTGTTATTCGGGAAAGCTGAGCTTGCCTATGCGTGGAGTCCCTGTTCCGAAATCATGACCGTGAGATCATCCTGTGACTGTTGAACCAGTTTGGGGAAGCCTGTGTCTATTTTCCCTGTGGGTTATTATGGTCGTGCAGTACTGGACTGCGTGAGGCTTGTTGGCCTGTGAGCGACTCCCTCCAGGTGAGAGAGTGCACAGTGGAAGGAGAGAACTCCTGGAAGGAACCCTGTAGCTGCCATAGAGCCCAGAGGCTTCCGGTCCAGTCTGTTCCTACAACCCAAGGCAAGGGAGATTGGTAGCCGAAGGACTGTCTAGGTGACAGAGAAGGTGCATTCTCCTGGGGTNTGCCTTGGGGTGGAGCTTAGTCCCAGCTCAGGGGTGACCCACTGCTGAGCTGATGAGCAGTGTGGTCTAAGGCTAGGAGGTTCATGGAAGGCCTGCATTTGGTTGGTGGATTTCACCATTGTCACAAGATAAGTATCTAACTATGTTTTATCACATTTTATCATGTCTCTTCTATATATGTTATCATGATTTCCGCTGTGTATACGAATTAACATGGGATGCTATGGATTGTTTAATTATTACAGTAATGATATGTTTTACTCTGAGATTTAAATGTATTTCTTTGCTTGAATGCATGTGGTTATATAATGCCTGTACGAATTATGTAAAAGTGTGTGTACAGATTGGTAACCGAGAGCGATGAAAGCCTTGGTAACAAAAAGGTGACACTACACCACATGTGGCTAACCCCACAAATCTGAGTAATGGGAGCTAACATGGGATGCACTCATACCATGGTGGTCAACATAGTAGTTCAACTTGCATGAGGCATAAAATTTTCATATGATCTTTGATTAAGGTATTTTACACATCGTTGGAAAGGTCACAGACTGTAGAACATCATCAAATTTTTTTCTTTCCATTTACACTTACTATTCACCTCCTTCGAAGTGTTGTGGTTCTCCTTATGTTTGGAACCATTTGGTTGCCTTTTTTCATGACCTATATTTTCAAGATATTGTTCTTTCACATAGGCCTCATCCACTGTCTTTGACTTGAACAACATCAGTTTCTTTCAAAAATTACCATATATACCACTTAGATACTTGAGGAGTTTTTGATCTACATTCGTTGATCAATGCTAGTATATATACATATCAATCCTTAGTCTTATTTTTTTCTTCCTATGTTCCTTGTATATTCTTTAGTTAGTCATTTTTCTCTTTGAAATGTGGGTTGTGGTTCAGGCCACTATTAATTCCACAGGTATGAAAACCCACGAACCCACAAGTCTATACTTAGTCATTTTTTATTACTTCAAAATGTCAACACTTACTCATTATTATGTGTTTTGGGGGACCAATACACCCCTATCCCGCAAATGCTTGTGCCCTACATCCCACAAACATGTAGCACTCTGAACAACCCCTTTTATTTCCACATCATGTATAATTCACCACTCATCTTTTTATACTTAGAAAATTTTATTCAATGAAAATGTGGGACAACCTTCCATTCCATCTACCCTTTTCTCGAGTCCTGCAACTTGCAAACCCACCTCCTCCAAAATGACTCATCCACTTCCACATCCTGCATTATCAATTTTTTTTTTATACTTAGTCTATTTCACCATTGAGGATGCATGAGTCCCTCCTTCTTATATTTTTGATTCTCCATGCCCACAGTCCCACAACCCACAATCCCACACTCATCATATTGCAATTTTCATTTCTCACTCTACACTTACATACTTCACCATTTTTCATGTTTCCTGAGATCACATCACCATTCCCGATGGAATTTACTTCCCCTCCACCACATTATCCACCACTTTTGTGAACCTAAATACCGTTATTAAGTGGTAAATATTTCGTAAAATATTTGTAATAAATTCAAGTATGACCGTGCAAAGTATCAACTTTGAAATAAGAGCTATAACAGTTGATAATGAAGGCAATACATGGTAAATTTAATAAATAATTAAAATGCATAATGTATAATTCACCGCTCACCTTTTTATATGTAGACAATTTTATTGAATTTCGATGTGGGACAACCTTCCATTACATATACCCTTTTCCCGAGTCCCACAACCCACAAACCAACATCCTCCAGAATGACTCATCCACTTCCACAACTTGTCGAATCGATTTTTTCTTATACTTAGCATATTTCACCATTGTGGATATGGGAGTCCCTCCTTATTATATTTCTGATTCTCTATGCTCACACTCCCACAACCCACAAGCCTACACTCATCATATTGCACTTTTGATTTCTCACTTTTCACTTCCATACTTAACCATTTTCCCTCTTTCTCGACATCACATCATGATTCCCAATGGAAGTTTCTTCCCCTCTACCACGTTATCCGCCACTTATGTGAACCTAAATATCGTTATTAGGTGGAAAATATTTCGTAAAGGATTTTTAATAAATTTATGTCTGACCGTGCAAAGTAGCAACTTTAAAATAAGAGCTATAATAGTTGATAATCAAGAAAATACGTGGTAAATTTAATAAATAATTAAAATTTAATTTTGTAAAAAGGTTGTATCAATAGGAGCACCACCTATTCGTAAAAAGGAAAACAAGTGTAAATGCATGTCAAGTAGAAGAAAATACTTGTATTGCAGAGACACACTTAACACTCTTGGACGAGAATATCATCAATTCTAGTGGTTTCAAACCTATAACTAGTATTTGGATATTCCCCCTGTTGAGAAAGAGGTAAATAAGGTTTTTATTTTAGGTATAACATTGGTTGGGTGTGTGTCTAAGGTGGAAGAATTCAAAGAACTGGTACTTTGGTGCATGTATAAGTTCGACATAGAAAGAACAATTATTCAAATTTAGGGGAAGATGCCAGTATCCTTGTCTCCCTCGGTATTCACAAGAATATTGTGACTTCCAAACCCCATTATGTTGTTTAAGAATGAGAAAGAAAACAAATTTCTCAAGGAACACCAAGGAGGAGCATATATCCTCGATAATTATCTCACCAACCCACGAATTGAAAACAATTCCACTAGGGTTGAGGTAAGTTATCTAAAATACCCATACAAAGAGTTTGCTTGGATGTTTTTCCAAATAATTGAAATAAAGTATGTGGCCTCTGTGCCAAAATACATTGTTTACGTTATCCACTTTTTTGTTCATGAAGACTCCATAATTGAATGGGCTTGAATCATTTCAAATGAAATATCATTTCATCTAGGTGTCCTAAGAAAAACCTTAAAATTTTATAGGACTTATTATTTGGTCTATGTTATTGCTTATTGTCATATATTTGAAGAATTTTATAGGGAAATGAATGTTGATTTTAAGGTGGAACCAACTTCTATCTAGTACCCAACTTTATGGAGACATAAATCCCAATATAATTTTTACATGGTCTAAAATGGTTTTATTTATACTTTCAAGAAATTGATTCATAGTCCCGCTACATCAAAATTGTCACTAGAGACTGCATCATTTCTCGTCGAGAATGGAAATTTTCAAATTTGAAGGATTTCATTTTTCCACTATTTGGTGTTGGGTTGTTATAGTCTTTGCAGTGAAAGTCCAATCAATTTGGATTGATTGACAGTCAAATTTGAGGTGGATCGACAAACAGTCGAAGGTTGAGGTGGTTCGATAGAGTAAAGTCGAAGTCGAAGGTCGAGGTGGGTCGATCGAGTAAAGTCGAAGTTGAAGGTCGAGGTGGTTCGGCATGGTAAAGACATTGACAGTAAGTTGAAGAAGTCAACTGAAAAGAGGTTGACATGAGGGAATATGGAAACCAACTAAACAATGAATGAAGGTCTACTAGTAGTCAATGGTAATCCAATTTGTTAGTCAACTGTAACAGAATCTTGAGATTCTCAAGATTTTTAGCCAATGATCTACGTGGATCTGTAACCATATTTGGGCACCCTTTCTTTAAGGTTTTTCCTATTGTAAATCCTATAAAGAAGGTGTGTTCTAATGATGTAAAATATAATCTTTAGAATCAATCTTGAGATGATGAATGGCTAATCACCAAGAGAGTGTAATCGTAGAGGTTGTTGGTCATGTAGATGTAAGTTGAATTGGCTAGAGTGTTGTTCTTATCTAAGAAAGAGGGTATGATGTCGATTGTGTCTTAGGTGTGGAGAAAGGATATACATGTAACCTTTTGTTCTGAAAGAATAAAACAACAAGAGAGAAGAACACTCAACAAATGTTGGTTTTCCCGGTTTGGGTTTCCATGGTAAAAATCTATGTGCATTGTGTGTTTACTTTGTCATTTACTTTCTTGATTACATATTTCTTCCTCTCTTCTGCTAGGTTTAGTGTGGAACTGTGTCTCATTTCCTAACATGTGGTATTATATCTTGGTTTAAAAAACTTGGATCTGATCTAAACTATAGGTTCAATAAGAGTCGTAAGCAGAGATGATTTTAAGGATGGAAATTTATTTTAAAATGTAGAAACCTTAGCGAATCTTACTAATCCTTCATATGCCAACTATAAATGTTTGGCAATATTTTTGTAAAAATATTTAGATTTCTAAGGATTTTATATAGTTTTTATAAAATTTTGGCGATTTTTAAGGTAAAATAATTTTATCCTATAGAATTTGGGCGAATCATTTTTAAAATATCTAATCTCGTTTTAGGAAAAACCATGGAAAATTAGCCCATGAGCGAAATTTATCCCCTAAAATCATCCATGGTCGTAAGTTAGAAATATTTCAAGAATTGTGTTAAAGAATGGCAACTAGCTAAAGAATAAAGATAAAAAAAAATCAATGAGAAGAAGTTTGAGCTTTGGAAGATCAAAATTGAGAAATCCTTGTAGATATAGAATAATGGACATCAATCTATCCAGGTACGATGCCGACAGGTATGTCGATGTAAGAATGGGATAAACACAAGAGAAGAGAAAGGAGTATGATTCGACTTTGTCTTGTACATTCGGTACTGCTGAATGTCTGAGGTGAAGATTCGTCTAATAAAATGTGGGACAAGTTGGGGATATCATACCAGTCGTAATCTTTGGTAAATAAGTTGTTTCTCATAAATAAATTATTTCTTTTGAGGATGAGTGATGGTAGTTCGATGATTGATCATTTAAATGTGTTTAATACGATTATAAGTCAATTATATTATGTGGATATTAAAATCACTGAGGAGGAGAAATGTAGACTATTATGTTCTTTTCCAGAATCTTGTGATAACTTAGTTGTGAATATAGGGAGTAATAAAACCACATTAGTGCTAGAAGACGTGTTTGCATCTCTATTGTCAAAATAAATGAGAAGGAAGAACATGGAAGGATCGACTAAAGATGTTTTAGTGGTGAGAAGTTGACCAATTGATAGAGATAAAGGAAGATTCTCTGATAGAAAGTGTAAGTTGAAGGGTAGATCTAAATACCTTGTTTATTCAACAAGAAGAAGTTGGAAACATGGTAGATTTGGGCATTACAAAAGGGGTTGGAATTCAAAGGTAATGGAAGTTGGTATAGGATTCGACAAGAAGTAGTCGAATGAGAGAAAGACAACTCTTGATAAGGGAGGTGATGTGTACCTAGAATCGACCATTACATAGTCAGATCAAGATATTTGGTTGATAAACTCAGAAGAATCCTATCACATGACACCACATGGAGAATGGTTCTGTGAATATGAATGATATGAAGGAGGAGAAGTGTTCTTAGGGGATGAATTGAAAACCAAGAAAAAATTGTTTCTGGGGTCTTTATGGCTCTCTCGGTTGTCTAATGCTTGTATTTGATATTAGAATATAGTTGATTTTTTTTTTCTTAAATGTTGTTAGAATTGACAAATATGTCAGGATCGTACTCACATGACACATGATTAATTTTGAATGCTACCACTATATCCTCCATGTGCACTACAACATGCCCCAATCATGACACATGGGTAAGTTGAGGTTTAATCCAATTAATTGGGTGATTAATTGGGTTGTTTTTCATTGATGTCAACCCTTGAAGAAAGTATGGTAGCGAATTTTGGTAGCACAAAGGTTTGGGTAATGGAGCCAAGTTTGTTTGATGTATAATGGTATGTTTTTTAATATATTTTAAGGTAATAATATTATATATGGATAGTAAATGTCATTCCATTTCTGGTGGTATGTGGAGCGTCACATAACTCTTCACAGTTAGAGATTTATGGCCATGTGAAGTTGGAGAACCCTCACGAGTCATCTAGAAGCCCCAAAAGGTTAAAGTAGTCAAAGTGGTTGCAAAGAAGAAATTATTTAAATAATAAAGTGAAGTGATGAGTGTACTATAATTCAAATTGGATAAAAAATAAATTATTTAAATAATAAAGTTAATGGNTTAAACTTGAGCATATTGAATATCTACAAGTGAATGAGGTAACCAAAGGATATGTAAGGCGAATTTCAGAGGGAAGGTGAAGTAAAGAAGGTCGAAATTCAAGGGAGGATAAATTCTTTTGATGATGCTTTCTAAGGTATGTTATTTATAGTTCATCCCACCATTTTGGCAATAACGTTTTTTCTAGAATGATTCATACATAAAAATATGGAGGTCGTTGACGAAACATATCCATGTAGATGTGATACACATTTCATCTTGTGGGTCATTGTATATTTGGATTTACACTCCGTGGAAAATAGGGTTTGTGACTAGTCCTAAAACTAGTATAAAAAATGTGTTTCAGGTAAAAACGTCATAACTTATTCATAACAGATCCCAATTCAGTAAGACCAAATTTAATGGTTAGAGGATAGTCTGTATTATTATGTGTACCATTTTTAGATCCATACAACAAATATTTTTTGCGGGGCACGCTCTACAAGTTCTCTCTCTAGAATAAGCCAGAATTCACAAGGTATGCCTTTTTTGCTATAATTCCTTTTCTGAGAGGTTCCAAGTAGTGAAACCTGGAGGAATTCTATAAAACACAATGAATAAAATTTTGTACTAATTTTGAATCTTTATTCATTACAGGTACATTCAAGTTAGGGTTTTTGATTAATCCAAAATTAGTCATGTGAGACTAAAGTAAAGTTTGATGAAAATGATAGTTTCTTGTTGTTAAAGTTAAGGAATGTTTGCAAGTTTGTGATTAGATACACCAGGTCTATTACAGAGTTACAAATCATATTTGGATGATGAAATTGATGAGGTATTTTTGGCTGAGGTACATGTTGGGTACATGGTTGAGACAAGTAGTTCATAAGTTGGCACATACATGACGTGTATAGTTGATGATGTTGCTACATCTTGATGAGTCATAGTTGATGAGTAGTTGATGCATGATTGGTACATACTTGGTACATGGTTGGAGGCATCTTTTAGTAGTATTGTTGATAGATGGTTTATGGATGATGTAGCATACTTGTCTTGGCATATTATTAGAAGCACATATTGATCTTGGTGATGATTATGAGTTGTTGTGTTATGCTTGGTTGATGTACATCTTGGTGATATTGTGCATAGGGTTGAGAGTTGTCTTGGTGATTGATCTTGGTGAGTATATCTTATTTGGTTGATAATATTGATGAGACATGTTGTCGTGATAGGTTGTTTGGGCAGGTTATTGTGACAAGTTATTTGTACAGGTTTGGTGCATGGTGGAAGCATTTATTTATGGTACAGGTTGAGGTACAGATTGATGTATGGTACATGTTGGCACAGGTTATTGGTACAAGTTGTTACAGTTTATTTGGTGCAGGTTGATTGGTACAATTTTACAACAGTATATCTCACAGTGATAGTGTGACAGTGGTTCCATAATTCTACTTATATTTTAGGGTGGTTGGAAGGGGAAAGGACAGGTGGTTGTAGCCACCTTCCGGTTGTATCTAGAGAACATAAGGGATTGTATCCTCCTACTAGTTGTAGCCAAAGAATTGGATATTTGGAGCTTCCCTCAAGTTGTAGCCTGAGAAACTACGGGATTGGATCCTCCTTATAGTTGCAGCTAGAAAACAAAGGAAGTTGGTGCTTCCAATGAATTTAATTCTTAAATACACATAAGAAAAAGAATTATGTGGTTTTCTCCCGCTTTAGGTTTCCACATAAAAACACTAGTGTACTGTGTATGTGTATGATTTCTCATTTGTTCATTGTTTATTTACTCTGCAACTATTGGATGATAATGCTACACTGATATAACACTTGCATTTTATGGTTAAAGAGGAATATATTGCTTTATTATTGATTCACCCCCCTCTCAGTAATCCAACAATTTCTATCAGAATAGGTTCCTTCATAAATAAAATTAACCACTGGAAGGAGATCATGGATTATTTTGAGAATGAAGTACCGCTATTTAATGGTAAGAATGGGTTAAAGTATGAGATATGGAGCAGAAGCACATAAGTATTTTTACAGGAACATGGGCATTATATTTGGCTATCAATCATTACATGATATGATAGTTCAAAAAGGGAAAAGACTGCAGCTAAGAAGGAATTGAAGAAGAATAAAAAAATAGTAATGGATTTCATCTAGGAAGGATTACCTTATCTGGTAAGAGAAAAGGTTGGTAAATTTTCATCAACCAAAGAACTTTTGTATAATTTACATGACATATATTCTTCACCCATCACAAATTTAGAAAATTCCAAAGAAGATGCAAGTACAAATCAAGAAGAAATATGTTCACCATGTAAAACAAATTCAGAAGATGAAGAGTACATAATCAATAGAGGTATGTTGTTTTTCTTTAATTGTGAAAAACAAAGACATCTTGAAATATAATGACATGAAGGAAATGAGATAGAAAAACTAATTGAAAAAGAAGACAATTATGAAGCAAACTTGATTACTGCTTTAGATGAACTAAGAAAAGAAAGAGAAAAAAACAAGTCACTGAATAAATAATTGATGAAACAAAAGAAAAGTGTTCACATTTTTTAAGAATCCCAACAGGTCATCGAGAACTTAAGAACTTATCTAGAAGAAGCCAGAAAGATTGAAGAAACTCTTGAATATCAAAAGCAGTATTTGGAAGCCAACATAGGAGCACATAAGGAAGAAGTATAAATGGGTGAGAAGATATTGACAGATCATCTTCAGTAAAGAACTAATGATGTAAACCGGATTGAGGAAGAGTTTGGTCAAGAAGAGAAATGACTTTAAGAAGAAATAATCACATTAAAAATCCATTTTGAAGAAGAGAAAAGAACACAAGAAGTCATGAAGTCTCAGATAATGAAGAAAGAAGAAGAGGTTGAGAATCTTGAAGAAGAAGTTGTCACATTGAGAAGTAAAAACGTCAAGCTCAAAAATAACGTTGAAGAGACAAAAACATACACATCTGTAATAGAGAATGAAGAGAAACACTCTAGGTTGCTAGAAAAGAAGAATGAAGAAAATAGAAAGAGTTATGCAGAAGTACTCAAAGGAAAGAATCATGGTAAACTAGAATCTAAAAAAACTATTGAAGATACATCTTCAAGAAGACCATCCATGTTCAAGTCACAAAGAATATTCAATCGTGATCATGATCAGTCAAGGAAAAAATCCATAAGGACTACACCACAAAGAAGATCATTCACTCCCAGGTATGCAAATTTATTTTATGGTCATTGTTTTTATTGTACTAATTTTGGACATAAGGTTGCAAATTGCAGGGATTATAAAAGAAATGTTCAAGAAAGAAATTCCTATGTGGCCCCACATAACATTGAATGTTAAAAAATTCATAACTATGGAAACATAGCTAGTGATTGTAGAAGCATGATCGATACTCATAAAGAAGTCAGAGCTCAGAGAGATGATGAATCTACCAATGAAGATGATGATGAATACATATCAAAGAAGGAATTGTTTTGATCCATCCGGCTTAGAGAATCCCAGGTAACATGAAGATTAGATAGGGGGAGTATATGTGATATTTGTGATAGACCAAATAACTCTCCTTCAATCATCTTGCAAGGTTTGAGTAGACATATCCAAAGTAGTCAGTTAGAAAAAGTACAGTTTGATAGTTGCAGTAGTGAAGAATTCATGATATTATAGTAATAAATGGGTTAGCATTATGGACAGTTGTGTAGTAGAGTCTTGGAAAGTATGGACATAGATGGATTTGTAAGAACACTTAACAAGTTTGGACAGAGATATGATAGTGGACAAGAGCATGGATTCATAGATTGGTTCAGATAGTGGTTAAGAGAAAAAGGAATATTATGGATGTTAATTACAAAGGAAATGGATTGAACAATGCTAATGGATTCCAAATTGACAGATATTGTTTGGACACATGTAGTGCATATAATAGTTCACATTCAAAATAGAGTAATTCTAAAAAAAACAATGACAAAACTCCCTACGAGCTATGGAAAGGAAGACCAACAAATGCGAAGCACTTTAGAATATTTGGAAGAAAATGCTACATCAAAAGAGAAGATGGCAGAATGGGAAAGTTTGACTCTCATGTGGAAAAATGAGTACTTGTTGGTTACTCAAGTACAAGGAAAGCATACAAGTGTTACAATATGATATTGAGAAAAGTTGTGGAAAACATCAATGTAACAATTGATGAAATATGTGGATGAGAGTCAAAGGAAGAAGAAAATCAATCAGTGGAACAACTTTACAAAGAAGAAGAAAAAGATGAAGAAAAAGAAGAAGAGGAAGATGAAGAAGATCAGACATAACTAGAAGAGGAAGTTCAACAAGTGCCTCCAAAGACACTTAGCAAACAAATACAAAAGAATCATCCTTCAGATCAGATTATCAGAAACAAATATGCAAGAGTTGATAATAGAAAAAGAATCCATTCACCAGAACAAATGCACCTAGCACTCTTATCTACGATTGAACCAAACAATTTTGATGTGGACAACAAGGATGAATTATGGAATAAAGCCATGGATGCACAATTGGATCAAATAGAGAAGGATGACACTATGTGTTGTACATTCTTTCTTTCATTCTTTGTTGTGTGAATGTGATCTCTGTGGGTTCCTAGACCCAACAAGTGGTATCAGAGAAAACAGTTGTAGATCTGTAAGATGCATCACGCGAAATCCTTCTTTTTGGTTCCAAACTCACAATCATTGTATATTATGACTGTAGATGTGTTTATAGGAGGTCATGGGCTATTCTTTGGACGTGTTGATGGAAGTCGATGACACACTTTTTTTTTGATGAATTCATGTGGAGTCCGCAAGAGCCTATGGTGCATGTTATGGAAGAGGCAATCGTAGAGAAGGATTTGGTGCTAGTTGCACAAAAGAGACCCATTGTTGCAACTCCGAGATGAGATGTCCACAGTGAAGGATGCCTTCCAGTATATTTCTCAAAAAAACCGTCACACTGCATTGGCTGTACTGATGAGTTTGAATTCAGGGGGAGGTGAGAGAGCCTTGATGAGGCATCTGCACAGGAGTCATCTCGCGGGAGGTTACAACAGTTTTGTGAGTGGATCCCACATCCCTTGATTCCCTATTCTGATGAATATGAAATTGAGTACATAAAGGTGTTGAGACAATGATTCATAAGCATCGAGAGATTACTAATTGGAGATAGGCCTCCTTTTGGTTTCCTACAAGTAGATCCTCCGGTGTGGAGAGGAGGTAGAGGAGGATGTGGGCATTTCCCTCGAGATGGATTGCATGGTGGAGCCCTATCAGAATTCATGCTTATGTCCCATGAAGGAACTCACATTAAAGTATGGAAAAACCTCTCTTCTGTTCACTAGTGATAGCGATATCATAACATGTAGCTTGTTCTTTGAAACATCGAATGCGATCAGCCTCTTTAGGAGCCCCAACTGTGGGGGAACGTTTCCTGTGAGCATGTTGTCATGGATATCTATGACATTCAGATATGTGCATAGGATTAAGGACTAGGGAATCAGACCCGTGAGCTCATTGATGGAAAGATTTAGGACTGCAAGATCGACCAAATATGGGAGCTCCGTCGGGATCTCGCCAGTGAAATGGTTTGCTAACATGTCAAGATATGTTTGTTGTGTTGGTTTCATTTACTGCAGTGGTAATTGTGGTGAAAGTAGGTTTCTTGAGTTGTGCCTATGCACAAAGTTTTTTTTTTGTTTTGGAAACTATGTTGTTTCTACTTGCTTCCTCTTGCAAGATGAATTCAATGTGACAATTGTATCATTGGCTACATGTTTTTTTTTCCAACAGTTGGCTTGTATATTTTTCTATTATTGAATGTATTGTTGGTAGCGATGAACTTCAAGCTGCGTCAATTTTTTTAAATTTCTTTTTCAGATAGTGTTTACTGCATGATTTGTGCATGCATGCAGACACAACACAAAGTTGAAATGGACAAGCATGATTGTAAGTTTGGACCGGTTGAAAGGGTGATGCAAGTGATGACATGCACAAATATGATGGATCGGTTATATTTTCATTGGGTAAGTTCACATAATCTCATTCTCAAAGTGATCAGATAGTTTTCTTGGATGCTTGTGCGAGAGGATAAACCTACATGAGGTACGGTCTCAAATATGAGAAGAGGATGTGAAAACTCTACTTTTAGAATGTCATTGTAAATGGTAGATGGAAACACATTGTAAGGATTGTGGATAAGAGTTATCCATATGGCCATCTCGATGAGGTTATTTAAGTACACAATCATTTTGTAAATGCACACACCTAATTCCATGGGTTGTTAAGATAGTCTTGTTTTTAAATCATGTATTTAAGCATGAGTATGCTTATGTGATTTATGGATGACTTCAACTTCAAGTAAATTGGAGTGGTACTTTTCCATGTGTTGAATATTGGAGTTTTGATAACATTTGTAAGTATCAGTAATGGCATGGAAAATTAAAAGGTGTCGGGGTGACGGTAAAGTCATTGTGACAGTGAATTATTTTTATTTATTTTGGAGGTGTAAGCAATTATATGTAAATGGGCATATTTCTATAAGACCTTGAAAGGCATGCGTACCCTCGGTGAATCAATGGTAAAGTCTAGACATAGGCCTAGGTGATAGGAGGGTATTTGTCTCATGATATTACATCTAATGTAGCCTATTTAAAGGCTTGGTGAAACTCCATTGTAAATGGGCCTGGAGGTAAGTGATGAACGCTTACTTCACTGACCTGGCTAGATTTGGTCAAAGTGAATGTTCATGTGAAGGTAGAGTGTTAAGTCTCTATTGTAAGGTGCCTGGAGATGAGCAGTGAAGGCTCATTTGGAATTCTTGTCTGGATTGGGATAAGGTATTTGAATGCAATATTCGAGGTGTCAAGATCACAGTAGAAGATTTGTTTGTGAGCTCAAGAATTCATTGTATGGCCTAGAAAGCGCATCCAGGAAATTGGTACAAGAAATTGATTCCTTCATGGTGAGCCAAGTTTTACAAGAAGTGAATGTAACCATTATGTTTATGGTACTCACTAACTTGGTGTTTAGATTGTTGAAAATATGCTTGTAGCAAGAAGTAGCTTGGTTAAGATTAGCAAGTTGGCTTAGTTAACTTGGATGTCTGAGATGGAGGATCTGAGAGAACCAAAACAATCTTGAGCATGGAAATACATAGAGACGAGATTGATGGTAAGTTTCGGGTTATCAAAACTAGAGTACATGGTATGATAATCAGGAAATTCGGTATGGATAATGTGAGACCGGTAAAATATTTTTTGTCTTTCCATTATAAGCTTTCTTCAGGTTTGTGTCCAAGTAATGAAGAAGAAAACTGTTATATGTATCAAGTATGGTATGCTAGTATAAATATTTATGAATGTGATGAAAGGATGAGATATTTCACATGCAGATGGTGTTGTCAGTGGTCACATTAAAAATCTAGGTGGAGCAGTGAAATGAGTGCTTCAATTTTGGAAGCACTAGTATCACTTATCTTTAGCTTGCAAGAATGTGATGAATGGAAAATGGCATGGTATCATGTAAATTGATTGTCAAGGTGGAGATTGTTGGAATGTGAAAACCAATTAACCAATTTCGGTTAACATGGTTCATGATTTCCTCAACAATATTCTATTGTTGGATTTAGTTAAAACTAATCAACAAAAGAAGGGGGAAACAATTAATGTAATCAATTTTGTATAACTAAAGGAGAGGTTGTATAAATATGTATGCCTGAGAGGCAAATTGTGAGCAAGTGGCTTTAAGCCCTCTTCAAGCTGCTGGTTGTAATCTCCTGTTAAGCAATAAAATGTTGTTGCAATTGTCTCATGGATGTTTCCCTCACCCTGAGGGTTTTTCCATGTAAGCATGTTTCTTCATTATATGATTATTATATTACTGTGTGTTGTGCATTCTTTCTTTCATTCTTTGTTGTGCTAATGAGATCTCTGTGGGTTCCTGGACCCAAAAAATACTTTAAACTAAGATTAAAACATGATTTTAAAATTTCAATACTTGGGATTTTTTTCTTTGTTGATAGACTATTTGAATGCTAAAGTCTAAGGAAAACTAAAAAGGTCTAGGTAGATGTGATGATTTCTTTGTTGGTAGACTAATATTAAATGTAATTAGCCACTTGATTACAACATGGTTTTTTGGATTATGTAACTTGAAATTGTTGGACTAATTAACCCTTATTTGTTTTGTGTTGAATGTGGGATTATTCATCATATTAGAAATTTGTGATTTGTTTATTATTGTAATATACAATTTATCTCTAAGTGAGTTATTTATTCTTAATCTTTAGGAGGTTGTTGTAGATTTAATTGAATGTGAGAGATGTTCTCCAACTTAGTCTCTTAGATTTGTGTGTGGTTGAGATATTGTCTCAACTAGTTTGTTAGTGTTGCTAAGATAACTCCTATATATATTAAGCCAAAGATTTATGTATTTATATGTGTGTCATTTCATTGATTTTAATATAGATTAAAAAGAAGAATTTTTTGTATGTGTGATCGAATATGTCTACTCTTCATTTTTCTATCTTGGTATCAGAGCTAGTACAACCCCATTTCTCTCACAAAATGGGTATGTGATCATGCAAATTATGCAATTCTAATTCTTTGTACATATTTAGGATTATCTTAGAGTGTGTGAGAGTAGATTATTTACTTGTTTTCTAAGTGATTATGATTTTTCTTGTGCACAAAATATTCTACTAGGGATTTTTCTAAATCATTACCTATTGTTGTGAATCTACATTGGCTATTTTGGTTGTTGTGTGCTTATTGGATATCAGGATAAGATTTGACCGAGAGTGGATTATATTGGAGAAAAAGGTCATTGGAGGATCAGATAGACATTATTTCTTATTGTAACACTCTGAAGATTAGAAACATGTTCGAGTGTGACAAATCTGTTGATGGAGTCAAAATCGAATTTAAACAACATGCACATTTTCTGGTGTTAAATTTTGTGTGAAAAAGTGAAGCCTAGAAATCAAAAGAGTAATGGCAACAAAGAAGGCCTGCGGAGTTAACTTTGGAAAAGACAATTTGGAGTGGTTTAATCATTGTCACAAATCCATCAGCTAGTGTTCAATAAAGGAATTGTTTCATTAAATAATTTATGGTCGTTTCTTCACCTATAATGGTGTTATTGAGTATTGTGATTAACTAGAAGGCATTTAGATGGTATTAGTTTCATTATTAGAGTTTTTGAGTAGAACAGTTTTTTGTGATTATTGAAACATGTTAAGCATGTTTACGAAAAAAATAATGTTGATGAAACCATGAAATTAAAAATGAAAGAGGTCATGGTGTAAGATTGAGTTCGATACATTCATTATCTAGACTATTTTCCTAGAGAAGTAGAGAACACCATGGTTGGGTACCTAGGTGTCTCAGTAGATGGAAGTATGTCCATAGAATGGCTAGTGGTTCATGTTAAGATATTTAGACACTTAGGAGTTAGTTAAGATCTACTTGGTATAATGTGTCATTAGGTAAAAGTGTGTTTCTTAGTGTTTTTCTTTAGTATAAATTAGTATGCATTTTTAGTTAGGAAATCTGACGGTCACGATATGTTCTTGACATAGAGTGATTCGATGGTGCATACTCTCTTCGATATTAATGACCATTGATCTGTGGATTAACACTTGATTGGTCCATGATATCTATTTAAATATCATGGAGGGTCATTTGTCAATGATCGATTGTGAGAAACTCTCTTGTAAAATATCTCTATAATCTTTTTCTTTTGCATTAATAAACTACTCCAAGTAGCTGCGTTGGTTGGGGCCGTGGATGTTTCCCCGTAGGGATTTTACCATGTGAAAACATCGGTGTGTTGATCTTTGATCTGGTTATGTGAGTGGTTACTGAAGGTGTTCATCCTATGTTGGAATACATCTGTTGTCGAACATGGTATCAGAGCTTGTTTGAAGACCCACTCCTATTGTAGATCGAGATCATGAAGCCAAGTTGCCTCATCTCCATTTGCTGCCATTTTCGTACATTTTTGGGTTGAGAGGACTGTTCCATTGCATCCCGAGTGCTCGTTTATGTTAGGAACACTTTTCATTTCACTCGAAAAAGTTTCATTTTTCCCAAGATACGACCATTATAGTTAGATCCGGAGGTATAAAGCTTGAATACACATTTTTTTAATTTTTGCAGAGCAGTATTTTGGTTTTATTTCGGTTTTGTATTATTTATTTATGGGTTTCTACTCTTTTAGATTTGCGTATTCTCTTTTCTCCGTGCCTTGTGTGATCTCAAAAAATAAAAAACAGATAGGAAAAGGTGCATCTTCCGGGTAAGCTAACCGAGATCTAACCCTTGTCATCGAGAAGCGAAATTTTTTTCGTGTGTGAAAAGAGTTATTTTTTAGCACGCTCTCCAAGGCCATCAACAACAACAACATCAACAACAGCAACAACATCATCATCATCAACAACAACACCCCAATCTTCCTGCGAAACAATACAATATGTTTTGCTACACCATTTGGTTAAAAGTTGTCTTATTAAGTAAGAGGTCTTGAGTTCAAGTCTCTCTTTTGTTAATTTTTTTGAAAACTTTCATGCTCAAATTGTAAAGTGTATTTCAC
>JASDQU010012887.1:113177-134675 GCA_032191745.1 Picea mariana | reverse complement strand
AAAAAACAGACGTACACACAAACAGCTCATAATGTATTTTGTGGGTAATTGAATAATGTATTTTGCGGGTAATTGAATATAAGGTTTGATTCAACTTAGAAAACAGTTTGCTCACGTCTTCTGCAAAAATGCAACACATTTTTTAATTTTTATAATTATGAAAGCATCGTTCCTCGCAGTCAACAGGTCAAATGGTTTGAGGAGTTTGTATGAAAATGCAACGCTTGTATAATTTTTTAAAATGATATTCATCACAATCAACGGTCAGTAAAAAATATTCATTACAATCAACGGTCAAATTTAAATGGGATGTTGCCCCAAATTATGAAAATGGAATCAGTTGGGATGGCTATTTTTAAATCACTATCATTTCCGTGTTCATACAAATCTCAATTCCATCATATTTGGCCATCAAGCTTCTCTAATTCACTCCCAATGACAACATGACGAATATTTTATATTTTTAATTGCAGGTTTAATTCAGATTATTAGCAATGATATAAGCTAGGTTGTTTGGCGAATTTTGTCTTGAATGTATGGAACAAAACTTGATGTAATAGATTCGCCTGTCGGTATGGAATTTTATGTTTATTTTATTGTTAGAGTTTGTTATTATCTGAATCTGTTTAATTTGTTAAAGTATTTTTTATTAAAATTAAAAATAGGGATGGATAAAAAATATTATTTCTATATAAAAATATATTTATCCGTTTTTTTATAATGATGATCAGGGTTGACTGTGACTCCAAAAGTAAATTTTTTATAACTTTTTTTTTCTTGAAACTGACTTCTAGTGACTTTTTATTTTTATTTTTGCCATTCATTTAAACATATGTGTAATATGTGGTTTTGTTCATTTTTATTATAAATACCAAAATATCTTATATATAGCATAAAATTATTAAAAATCTAATATAACATCATTATATTGTTTCACATGGAATACAACACCATTAAAAATTTAAACAAAAAAGTTATAGTTTCAATTTTGAAAATCAGCAAATAAGAGGTTCCAACTTCTTTCTATGACTTGTAAGTTGTGAATGTGCAAGTGTTGCATATTGTAACTTATGCAATGTGCTATGCATGCAACTTGCAAGTTGCAACTTCCATCTGCTATAGAGTTTGTAACCTTTACTATGCATGGCCTTTGCTATAGAATTTATAACTTGTGTTATGTATGCTTTACACAAAAAACAACATTGAAACTTAAGAAATTGTTATTATATTATATTATATTATGTGTATTGTTATTATATATATATACAGGTAAATTTTTTATTTTCTAGTTAAATTGGTTACAATTACGAAAATTAAGTGAGTTTCATTATTGACCTATAAATTTAAAAATTTGACCATTAAAAATGGAAAAAAATGGGTAAATACCCGTCAAATTTATCCACTGATGATGATGATGATTAAGGTCTCCAATTGGTCTATCTGACCTCAAGAAGGTAAGAGATTACATGAATTTATTTAAAAGTGTATTTCTATGCTCAAAGAAGATTGAGAGAAGCCCTTCCAAGATCACCATAGTTTTCATGGCTTAGGAGGTAAGGAAGGTCTCTAATGTGGAAAATAATTTTAAAATGGGATCTTATATGGATATAGGGAGGACAATCCAAGAGGAAGTGTTTTTCATCTTCTACCTGCTTAGTGTCACAAAGGTGATAGATTCTCTCATCTGAGGGTATTTTGGGAGTTGTCCAACGCCTAGTTTCACTATGTAGCTAGGGAGAATTTGTTCTTGTAGTATCATAATTTCCTTTTATTCACTAATTATATATCACAACACATATTATTCTTAAAATTAGAAGTGACAAGATTTGTAATATTATCAATATTCTGCATGATGGCTTCTTCTTGTATTAGTGAATGATTTAGACAAGATTTGACATCTTTATGCCATCCTCGCTTGAGTCACTGGTGGTTTTGGATAGAGTTTGAAGTAATTATGGGAAAACTCTTGTCATCCATGTTGTTTATCTTGTTCTTGTATGTTAGGTATCTAATCATAGCAATGTTATCAATGGGGGAAAGACTTGTTTCTACGAGGAGGATATGATAGGGTGTATTGCCCTTAATTTTAAGATTAGAAGTTATAATATTATTTTGAATATGTTCTATCTTTCTACATGTTACACATTATTTTGGTCACGTGAGTGATCAACGGACAACATGTTCTTAACTCACTTCAATGTTCCCTGAAAATATGAAAAGATACTTTCTCCAAGAGAAAAGTGGTTTGCTTTTCCTCCCTCAAAAACTATGACAAGGAATATCGTCGCACCCTTCTCTATGCTTGGGATACAACGATGCTCGATCATTGCACATTGCACAAAATATGGTCTGCGACGTCGTCACAGACTGCTTGTGCATAGGGCGCGACGATGCTTAAGCAAAGGAAAAGTAAAAATTCACGAATGTTCTAGGATGGAATCTTCTAGAAGATGAGGTGGCCTCAAATTAGTTTGGATCTTACTTGCTTATTTGATTTAGTGGGATCATCTTAATGTCCTCATACATTCCTCTTTCACCCTATATAAAGAGGGATCTCTCATGGAAAAGGATAAGGTTGAAAATGATAAGTTTTTCATATGTATGAAGAGTTGTGCTATAGATTATACTTGAGATAGCTTTGCTTTAGCACACTAAGTCAGATTGTGGATATTCTTCATCAAAGGCATTGGAGCAAAGGTGTGTGTGTGTTGGAGAAAAGAGTCATTGGAAGGGATCTTGAAACATCAAGGCTCTTAATTGTTGTGCTTAATGAATGAATGAGTTATTATATTTCTTATGGAATATGGTTGTGATATATTAAGAAAATAAGCTACTAAAGTTACTACATAGTCATGAATAAGATTAGGTTGCATTTACCAGTCATAATAATGGTTCAATGGTCGAGCTCTCATATCCCATACTCAATCCATGATTGTAAACACCTGAGTCTTGTAGACACCCATTAAAGCTATCTCGGGTGAGATTGCACAATGCATTCTATTTGTTGTGTTGCCTTCTAGTTTACCAGGAGGGACGATAGTTTTAGAGGCTTTGATGAAAATCTGAAAGACATGAACCCTGGGTCAACAACTCTGACAGGATAGGAGAAGTGATAACCAACACATGGTTCTATTGTCGTTGGTAGGAAAAAGAGATGATTGAGTAGAGAAGATTTGTAAAAGATTTTTCGGAGGCATATTAAGAGAGGGTTAGGGCAGAGACCGATGAGCATTAGAAGGGAATATTGAGACTGTGGAAATCCTCAAAAGAAGAGATCGAAAGATGGTTGAAAACAAAAGAGATAGAGTTTGCAAAGAAATACAATAGAAACCCTAGAATAACACCTCACAAATATCTTGAGAAATACGTGTTTACTAATTTCCATGAAGTCTTTTTCTATGATTTTCTGCATCTACTACAGGAGTGGATACTAAGGTTGAAGGATAACCACGCAAATAACCGAATTCAACAATTAGATTGGAACCCAATACAAATTGAGCAGTTACAACAGGTGAAAAACAAATTCACCCATGTAGTAGACTTTTGGCTTGACAACATTGTGGCAGGATTCATAACAGAATTTGCAGTTGACACAGCGAAGTCATATAGCGCAACAAAGCAAGAATTTCTACGTGGACTATGAGGAAGGTACATTCGATCACTATATACTTCTATTAAGATACTGCTATATAACAAAGGTGTAATGACAATGGGATCAGACAACTAAACTTTCTGGCGTGCATGGGGGAAGGGGGAAAGCACTGATAGAGGAAGGAGAAATGGAGGGAGGTAAGAATAAAGGCAAGAAGGATGAGGAAACCTTGGACCCAATCATGATGGATGATGACCAGATCAAGTGGATCTTGGCATCAATGGGAAAGACGTGTAGCAGAGTACCCTACCAATGCAAGGTGAATACCAAGAAGAAAGCCATAGCTATGAGGGAATGCTTAGCGAGTGATGAGGAAGAGGTAGAGGATCTCCAGGCTGTGGAGTAGATTGAGGATATCCTACATGCAACATATGAGAGGAAGATGAGAGGCCCAAGAATGGGAAGAGAAGACAACCATCCTATCCATATTAATGCCAGTGTGGAACCCATAAACCCATGTGCAACTAATACATGAAAGAGAACACCACCATTTAGACAACTTAAGTTTGGAGGAAGTCTGACAGCAGGAAGTACATATACACAAGGAGCAACAACTGGAGGAGCCAGTTCTAGTAGCACTAGTCAGGTATCTACACCGCGTGGAGGTAGTAGTTCAACATTTAGGATGGTCAGACATGATCCCACCATCAGGTTACTAGAATTCCGGGGAGAAGCAACAGAAGACCCTGATAAACATTTGTTCATTTTTCCAAAGATCTAGGAAGCAAAACAGATTATTGATGAAGATACTAAACTTGCGCAACTAGCAATTACGCTCGGAGACCGTGCACTAGACTGGTACATGAGTCTAGACACAAACAGTGCCCCTGGGATGACAAGGACACTGGCAGACATCAATAAGTTACTGATAAATGAGTTCCAAAAGTCGAGATTTGAGGATCAGTACATGAATGAGATGATCGAAATCAAACAAAAACTAGGAGAGTCTGTATGGGAGATTGATCAGAGATTCAAGCGACTGAAGGGAAAGATAAAATATCTTATGAACAATTTGTAACATCAACACCTATTTGTCAACTCATTACTCCCACATTTGAAATACCCTTTAAGAAAACATAAATTTTAGACGCAGGTAGAGGATCTGCAGACAACCCTTTAACTGGAAGAAAACCAGTACTAGCAGATAGACCTAGCTATCAAAGAACTGAAGGAGGATTTAAAGGATCTAACGTTTCAGTTGAACTAGAACAAGAACAAGGACAAAAAAGAAGTCATTTGGTGTACCACATGCAGGATGAAAGGACACCACAAGAACAAATGTCCAACGTTCACGCAGTATATGGCAACAGGAATGCCAAATCTGTTACCACCAAGAGGACCATGGTGCAAAATCTACAAGAAACCAGTTCACTACCCTTATCACTGCACAATGATGCAGAAATACCAAATAGTCCCAAAGATCTCATATTGCACCTTTTGCAAGTTAGTGGGCCATGATGACAAAGATTATAGAACTATGGAGTTGATGTGAGAAAGGACATTAGACGCATATAGAGTACAGGAAGAAATAATGACTGGGCAAGCAAAACCATAGTTTAATCAAGTTCCATCTCCATACAACACTGCAGAGCAGTAGTATAATACTGCACTACAACCATATGACAACACACAACCATAGTACAATACGACACAACCCTAGTACAGTACTACACAGTACAATCAGGCACCTCGGTATAACGTGCCATGAGGAGACCAAGCAGAAGGTTTCAGATGAGGTAAAGGACCAGTCACATGTCAAAATTGTCAGTAATCGAGACATTACGCAAGAGACTGTCTGCTTCCACCAAAAAATTGCATGTATTTTCGTGCATCAGAGCACGATACAGAGGAATGTTCGACACTACTAGTAAAGATTCGGGAAAAGAGGTACCAAAAAACCAGAATGTTCATTGAATTTAAGCCGAATCCAAGGATGAAGGACAAAACATCAACATAGTTACCCACGGAGGAGATAAAACAGGCATTGATGCAATTCGACAAGAACCAATGCAGAATCAATGGGTAAATAAGAACATGGAACCAAGGAAGCAGTTTGACATGTAGAAGGGAAAGGAGATCTTTAAAGAAGCCAGACAAGAATTTCAAAAGGAGGCCATAACGTTGACTTCAACTGCAGAACATAACAAGGAAGCACCAAAATACGAGATGCCTCCATCATTGGATCATACCAATGGGATTCAACACATGGGACAAGTAAGTACCATCAAAGGATTTTTGCAATCATGTGTAAAGATATTAGGTGACCCATCATCTATGAAAATATTGCAAAACATACTATAAAAATGTAGCAGTGAGACGAAAGAACAACTACAACCAAAAATAGTTAATCACCTACACACAAGCAGAAAAAAAAGTAGAGAGTTTAGACTGAATACTAACATCATAGATTTCAATATGGGAGACATTATACTAGATCTAGGATCTGAATTTAATGTATTACCAAATAAAACATGGCAATGCATAGGAGAACCTACATTAGGATATTTGTCTGTTCAATTGAAAATAGAAAACTAGCACAGAGTCTTACTAATAGGTAGACTAAAAGGAGTGCCATTCGACCTAGATCGAGTGTGAACTAAATAATATTTTGAAGTTATTGAAATAGTGGATGGCACAACACCTTACCTGACATTGCTTGGTATGGACTGGGCGTTTGAAAACTAGGCCATAATCAATCTAAATACTAGGAAAATGACATTTGAGTCAGGAGAATACAGGGTCATCACACCATTAGACCCATCAGAAGGAGAGAGGCTTGTAGAACCCACTTGCCTAGACTTAGAGGAAATCGACTAGTTGTACAAAACTATTGCGCGCAATGAGGATTACGTAAACCCAACTGCATATGGGTTACTCAGTTGGTGAAGCATCACTTCATGTGTGAAATATTTAGAAACTGGTTTAAAGAACTGGCAGCAAAGGCTACACGAAGTATCCACGAGAATATGTGCAAGAATAGACTGTGCAATACAATGGGTAGGCACAAAAATCAAAGAACCACCCAATTTTCACGGAACGAACGATTTGGAAAAATTCTTGGCACAATATGAAGATGCAGTGTTAGAGAACTAAAGACTGTTAGCACTTGATTTATCACTAAAGGCCACACCTACAAGATGGTGGGGTGCGCACAAGGAGACAATCACCGACTGGTACCAATGCAAGCGGTTACTGTTCATAAGGTTCGACACAGAACAACAAAACAACAAACAACAGAGGTATGATGGACAAGGGGCACCAGCAGAACACTTGGAGAAGTGAATAACTCTATGGAAAATGAAACCCCCATAGTAATGGCCTCATCATTTCATACACACTCTAGAGGGCATACCAACAAACTGGTATACAGACCAGAAGTTGTGCAAAGGAATTGTGACATGGACGGCATTGCAACAGAAATTTACTTTCAAATTTTCATTCGAACATGAAAACCCCAACATAGATGCAGCTCTAAAACACATACAAGGAGTAACATTTATCAAAGAACCATATATAGAAGTTATCACAGAAGAGAAACAATGGAATAAACATATAGTTAAGGAACTGCTATCATGCTATCATGTGAAAGAGGAAGCATTGGCTGAAGACGATCCACGTGATATTCATATTGAAGAAGTAAAAGGCGAAAGAGATGTGGAAGGCCCACCCATAGAATCAGAAGCCATTTCCATGTCGATCAGAGTAAAGAAAATCAACATTAGGATAGTCGAGCATCCAAAAATGGCGAGCATTGGAGATTACTGGGATGAGAAAATAGTGGAAAACATCACAGAGTTGTTGCATGAATACAACGACTTGTTTCCTATAAACTTTACAGAGATGAAGGGTATAATAGGAGAATTAGGAGAGATGAAGATAACACTCAGAACATAAGAAAGATCGATCAAAAAATGACCATATAGACCGAACCCAATATACAAACAGAAAGCCAAAGTGGAGATCGACAGAATGCTCGAAGTTGGTATCATAGAACCGGTCGAACAGTCAGAATGGATAAGCCTTATGGTAGTACATGACAAGAAACAAGGGGGGATCAGGATATGCATGAACTTGAGGAAGTTGAACGATGAATTACTACACGACCCATTCTCTACACCATTCATGGATGAGGTGTTAGAGAATGTAGGAGGACATGAAGCTTACTCATTCACTGATGGATTCTCAGGCTACCATCAGATTAAGATAGCAGAGGAGGAGAAATACAAGACCATGTTTGCGACATAATGGGGATCTTACCAATACATAGTCATGTTGTTTGGACTGAAGAATGCACCAGCGATCTTTTCCAAAGTAGTCATTGCTGCATTTAAGGAATTCATCCACCAGTTTCTCGAAGTATACTTGGATGACTGGCCCATCTATATTTTATTACAAAATCATGTAGAAGTCTTATGATTGATGTTAGAAAGATGCAGACAATGTTAGATATCACTAAACATAAAGAAATTCATATTTGGAACACCATTCAGAATACTATTGGGCCATATAGTATGCAAACAAGGTTTGATAGTAGATCCTGCAAAAATCATAGTAATTGTTAACTTGCCAGCACCAAAACTAGTCTGTAAGCTAAGAGAGATGTTAGGACACATAGGATACTACAGGAAATTTATTAAGGGCTACGCACAGATCACTGCACTGATGGAAAAGCTGCTAATAAAGGATACAAAGTTTCAGTGGAATGACGAGTGTCAACATGGTCTAGATACCTTGAAGGAAAATATGGTTACCATGCCAATATTAGTATTTCCACACTGGGAGAAGACATTCCACATGCATGTAGATGAATCAGCCATAAAAATTGGAGCTATATTGGTGTAGCCAAGAGCAGGAGACTTGGATCAACCAATATCATTTGCGAGAAAAAAATTATCAAAATCAGAACAAAACTATAACACGACCGAAAGAGAAGGCCTAGCTATGGTCTATGCACTTCATAAGTTTAGACATTACTTGTTGGGGAACCACTTTAAGAGGTTCATAGATCACTCAGTCCTAAAATATCTAGTCAACAAGCCAGTGTTGGGGGGAGAATTTGTCGATGGTTACTCCCTTTTTCAAGAATTTGACTTTGAAGTAATAGTCAAACCAGGAAAATTGAATGCAGGACCTGACCACCTATCAAGGGTCACAAATTGAGAAGAACCTACGAACATAGAAGACAACTTTTCGGATGCATAGTTATTCTTAGTATAGGTTGTTGATGAATACTTCGTAGACATCATTCAATACTTAAGTAAAGGTACTGCGTCGCACGAATATTACACTGCATAGAAGAGAAACCTGGTAGTCTGCGCTACCAACTATCAAGTGATTGCAGGACATTGATATAAAATGGGCGCAGATAGCATCTTGTGAAGATACATGTTAGAGCACGAAAGACCCAAAGTTTTAGAAGAATCCCATGAGGGAATAGCAGTAGGGCATGATGGAGGTAAATCTACCATGCATAAGGTATTGTGTGTAGGACTTTGGTGGCCAATGATTCACAAAGACTCGAAGGAGTACTGTCAAACATGCGATGTTTGTCAAAGGGTAGGGAAACCCAACAAAAAGGATGAGATTCCATTACGACCATAAGTAACATTACAAGAATTTGACAAGTGGGAAATAGACTTTGTGGCACCAATCAACCCACCAGCCAAAAGAATAGGAGAAAGGTACATTATCACCACGACGGAATACTTAACAAGATGGGCAGAAGCCGCACCAGTAAAAGAATGCAACGCAGAAACAACAACGCACTTTCTATTTGAACAAGTCATTATGAGATTTGGGTGCCCAAGAGTTTTGATGAGAAACCAAGGCACACACTTCATAAACAACACCATCAACGCTATGACTAAATAATTTGTAGTCCATCACCAGAAGAGCACACCGTATCATCCACAGGCAAATGGCACAGTGGAAGCTTTCAACAAAATTATGGAGAATGCACTGACAAAGATCTGTAACATCAACAGGGATGACTGGGACCTCAAAGTACTCACAGTATTATGGGCATATAGGACTACATGAAACAAATTGACGGGGCACACACCATTTAAACTGGTTTATGGCTAAGAAGCAGTGGTGCCATTAGAATTTGTAATACCAAGTTTGTGCATCGCAAAGATCACACAAATGACAGAATGAGGCACATTATAGGAGAGATTGAATAAGTTAGTGACCATGGAGGAAGACCGAATTTTGGCAAGATTCCACCAACAAGTTTAGAAATCAAGAGACAAATCTTGGCACGATAGACAGATCAAGAAGAAAACGCTCAAGGAAGGAGATCTAGTGCTGATGTATGACAACAAATCACTACAACACCCAGGAAAGCTCAGAATGAATTGGTTAGGAGCATATAAAGTACAATCTGTCTCCGATGGAGGAACTATATAGTTAATATATTTATCAGGCACAAAACTCAGAGGAATAATCTATGGGATAAGACTGAAGTTGTACAAGGACAGTCGACCACCCACCGCATAGTAAAAAAAGAAGAAAACAAAAAATCAAAATCGAAAAAGAAAAAAAAGGAAAGAACCAAAGAAAGCTTAGTGTGCTGGAGAGAGGAAGGGCACACACACTCAAAAAGGATAAATATAAAGGTCACATCCAAAGGGAAATAAGTGGGAAAATGAAAGTTGGCAAAAGCAGGATGACTTGACAACACTAGGGGAATTAAAAGATGGCAAGGACCGATGGGACATCACATTAATCACGCCAACTAGAGATGGTAAAGAAGGATTAATGCCAAGTATGAAACCACTGGAGATGCATTGAACTGGTAATCAAGGTGCATTTAACCCATAACCAAGGAAGCGTACTCAACAAGCTTCATGGGAAATCCATACAACACACGGACGCGGGAACCAATATTTTATTCATACAGAGAGAACAGACAGAGAGTGATAGAGGCCAAAGAACACAATGAGAGTTCACGAAGACCACAGAGACCGTTTGAGTCCAACAAACATTTGACATACATTGCCATGGCACTGACTAAGCAGGCAGAAGCGAGCCAGACCACCAGGAAAACCAGAGTTCACATGAGGTCACAAGGACAGGTGGAGGAAGGTGAAAAACAGCCGTCGAAGATCATTAACATCGACAAAATCCCATACCCAGAGATGATAGTAGTACAACCCATGTCGATACTGGAAGAAATCCCACAACCAGCACTAGAGGGCATGAGTCAAGATATACTAGCGGAGGTGTACGAGCCACAAAACCAAGAAGTAGAAACCTTGAAGGAGGTGCAATCAGAGAATACATAAGCATCTCCGAAAGTTAACGGCATGGTGCTGAAGCCTACAATGATAGTTGAGTCAAATGAGTCTCAAACGACCATCTCAGACCAACCAGTTAGGGAAAATGGCAAAGATGTCTCAGCTTGGCCAGAATGGTATACGCAGGAGCAACCCGAAGCCACTGGAACTTCGATCCAACCCCCACGACAAAAGAAAGACAAGATACAAATACCAAGGTCGCCCTACAAGAAACCAGCAACATAAATTGTTCTACCACGCATACCAGAGGGAGTATAGGTAGGACCATAGCTATTGGGTCATGTCGAGAAGCTCAAATACTTTAACCATGTTGTAGCAGATGAAGACAAGTTCCCAGAACTTGTGAAGAGGGTCTTTATATAGACTATGGGAATGAATCCAGTTGGAGAACGGATTGATCATCCATACCAGTGGGAAACTGGGCTGAAGAAAATGGGAATTTTAGGTTTGTTCGATCTACCACATTTTGGAAGAGGCTAGTACGCAACAACATGCATCAAACAACTGTTAGCAGTCACACATGGAGGGGATATATGGATGGACAAGCCCATCCCCATAGTCGTTGAGCTTATTGCGAACTTAACAGGGTTACCGATTCGGGGTATGGATCCTGCGTTGTTTCTGGATGACAAAACCAAGGAGAAAGCGCTAGCAGAAGAGATGAAGAAGAATTATGGCAACAACAAGGGGTCAAGAGGGATCATCATCAAGAGGATCAACAATGCAGCCACACAATTGGGCACAAAACTCTTAGCATGCAAGATGCTAAGAAAATGTCGTAGGGAATACGTCCCAACTAGAGTTGTTTCATTTGCAACCCAGTGCACAGAAGGAACCTCAATGAGCTAGGCATCATAGCTCTTGAAATTGTTCCTAGATGACTGCAAGGATGCACAGGACCTAGGAATAGAGTTTCATTATTTGTGGCTGATCACACTAATAGCCTTCATGGGATGGAGGGAACCAAGGTACATAGTTTTTTGTACCAGACCAAAGCCAAATCAGGGAGCGAGGTATTTGTTGCTCAGAGCCAGGCCATACTCAAGGAGAAATAAGGAGAATGGGTCCATTTTTTAGGGGTACCTATGCGACCTACAAGAAGTCATCTCCAAGATGTGGAGAATTACACCAGAATCTATTGCGCGATATGCAGACATTGCCAATTTTTGGGCCACATGACACACAATTTGGATATAGGTAAGGAAGGATCTGGATAAACAATGGCTATAGATGTGCTACTGCATCACAGAGGGTGACATTGACATGGTCATCAACGAATGGCCTGACGAATGGAGGAAGAAGAGGAAGAGCAGGAAGAAACACAGCCTCCAAAAATCCAAGTACCCAAGAGACCAAGAACGGACCAAGGCAAGACACCACAGACAGATGAAGGGCCAAAGAAGATAGGGACTCAGAAGGAGAAGAAGGATAGTACACAGTTGACCAAGGGACAATAGAAACACGATGAGGGAGCGCATGAGACCACCCCAAATATCGACATACAGGAAGCAGGGGGAAATAAGAGACCAACCACGCAAACAGGAGGCATGTGCAAGAAATCACCCAGGTAGTGCCAGAAAGAACAGAGGAAGAAGAGGCAGAGCAGGGAGAAACACAGCCTCCGAAAATCCAAGTGCCCAAGAGACCAAGAACGGACCAAGGCAAGACACCATAGACAGATGAAGGGCCAAATAAGACAGGGACTCAAAAGGAGAAGAAGGAGAGTACACAGTTGACCAAGGGACAATAGAAACAATATGAGGGAGTGCATGAGACCACCCCAAATATCGACATACAGGAACCAGGGGGAAATAAGAGACCAACCACGCAAACAGGAGGCGTGTGCAAGAAATCCAAGGCACAACGAACACAACTAGAGTATACAATCATGGATGATGACAGGGATATGATAGCCCGAATAGTCCAGGATTGTCTATCTNATCATATCCCTGTCATCATCCATGATTGACAGGGATATGATAGCCCGAATAGTCCAGGATTGTCTATCTGAGGACTTCAACCCTGTTGCACACCACAGGGACAAGATTCAACAGGAGTTGGCAGATATATGGTAGCTCATCAAGTCGATTAGGGAAGGGCCAACAACAAGCATCAGGGGAATCGAACCATCAGCACCACCGATAGAAGGAGAAGTGAAATAAGAAGGACAATCATTCCAAGCAATATTGCAACCGCACATAACATTCCATATTAACCCTAGTATGTTGCGCATGGAGGAAATTGTGGGGTAGACACCCTTGAAGCACTTAAGAAAAATTCAACTTGTGTTGACAAGAATACAATTACGAGCACTACATAGTCTTCAAGTGAGCGTAAAGAATGAGGTACAATCTCGCACACCCAGAGACTTAACCGAATTGAAGCAGGCAATAAAGAAACAAGACACGCTGGAAATAGTCTATGAGAAGGCTAAATCTGAGTCTCAGGAGGAGAGGGAGAGCATGAAAGGATTGGAGTAGAAAGTGGAAGGAACGTATGAGAAGATTCCACAGGTCACACAGAGTGAGGAAATCACAACAACGTAAAAGATTGATTTCATTGCACAGGCAATCGATCAATATCAGAAGGAGATTGAGAATCTTCAAGAGCAGTTGTGTTGACCTGTTGCTCTATCTCCTGTAGCTGTGTTGTTGCTTTGTGTTTCCTTTTCTCCTTGACTGTTGGTCACTCCACCAATAGTGAAGGAGAAAATGAAACAGGAAGCAACAACATAGTTGCAGGAGATAAAACAACAGGTCAGGACAACAAAAGACTTGTTTCATAAAGAAACATAGCTTTGGACTAGCTTAGAGGAGGATCATCAGATCCAAAAGTGGGATAATGAAGAAGAAAAGATCAACATGGTGATCCAAGAGCTCAAACAGAGGTAGAAGACAATGCTAGTTACGGAACACGTCAAGGGAATGTAGGACATGAAGAAATTGCATGTAGAGCTAACTACCATGTAAAGACAGAAACATGAGCGACAAACTCAAATGGGACTATTGCAACAGTAGGTAGCCAAATTCCTAGAACAAACAGAGGAAGCCAAGACACATATAGCACAAACCCAGGCAGAATCGAGAGAATTGGTTAGTGACGAAGTCATAGCTCAGGTAATGGACACAATCAAGGAGAAGACTGTGCAGGCATAGACATAGGCGATAGAGCTCAAGGAAAACTTCCAGAAAATCACCAAGGAGATTGAGGAAGCTCAAAAGGATTAGGTGGCTCAGGATGAGCCACATGTTAGTGTTAGGGGCCTATTGGCAGCAGGTCAAAGTAGGAATAAGGATGATCATTGAGAAAGGAAGTGTGCAGAGAGAAAAGCAACAGCTAAAAGGAAACACAAGCATGTAAGAAAGCATGCACAAGGAAAGTGATAGCTTGAAGGAAGAACAACACGTGCACATGAGAGGAAGACCTAACATCGGTAGGGTTAGGGTTTTGGTAATGTATTGTAATGGATGAAGAGCCAGAGATGTATAAATACCTATACAGAGGTATTATAGGGTGGTTGTTATTGTTTTCTAGGAGGACGAGTCACAAATTTTGTAGTTGTTCCTAGTGAGTTAGTATTCGGGTTTACGTGTTACTGTATGAACTATTTTGTAAGTTGTTGAGCTAGAGGAGAGAAAAAGAAGGTATATCTTGAGGATTAGATCATAGGCCGAGGAGCCTGGTGTGATCTAGTTCGCCTCATATAGATCTTACCCATCTGAGGAGAGTTGTAAGCGCAAGGCGTCGTAGATGTAGAACTACCATAATAAAAGAGCCAAGAGCCAAATCTTTGTGGATGTAGCCCAAGAGGGGGTGAAACACAGTAATATTTGTGTAATGTGATGAATGCATGTATATCTTTATTCTCTTTCCAATAGTTAATTGTTGTGCTTAATGAATGAATGAGTTATTATATTGCTTATGGAATATGGTTGTGCTATATTAATGGAATAAGCTGCTAAAGTTATTGCATTGTCATGAATAAGATTAGGTTGCATTCACCAGTCCTAATAATGGTTCAATGGTCGAGCTCTCATATCGCATACTCAATGCATGGCTGTAAACACCTGAGTCTTGCAGCCACCCATTAAAGCTATCTCGGGTGACACTGCGCAGCGCATTCTATGTGTTGTGTTGCCTTCTGGTTTACCAGGAGGGCCGATAGTTTTAGAGGCTTTGTTGGAAATCCAAAATACATGAACCCTAGGTCAACAACTCCGACAGGATAGGAGAAGTGATAACCAACAAGGAATTTTCTTCAAGCTATTGTTGTCATAAAAAAAGTAGCATAGGTTATTCTTTTGGATTTAATTATCATAACCTTTGTTTTGTCATTTTTCACAGTCATACCATTTCTAGAGAAGAAGTAATTGAGGATTATTCATCTTACCTAGGTCATAGGGACTCTTATCCATATGAAAAATATCACCATCATAAATAAGGAGGATCATGACTATACTAGCAAGAGTCGAGCCAACATAGCTTGGATCCTCAAAAAATCTTCTAATTTATCAATATAGATGTCGAAAAGGATAGGAGATAGGGGAAAACCTTGATTGACTCCTATATTATAGTTGATTTCTTCCAACCAATGCTTAGTGTTCCTAAACTTGAAAATAATTTTCTCATATATCCTTTCTATAACAACTCTTAACTTGAAAGGGACTTTAAGCTCTTCTAACCTATTCTAGAGATTAGTCTTGGGAACATTGTCAAAATATTTTCTAAAATCAAAGAAACAACAAAGGAGATCATTTTTATCATTATGACACTCTTATGTAATGATCCTAAATGTAACAACGTGGTCCACAGTGTAATGGTAGCCTCTAAACCCATCTTGGTCTCTAGCTCTTTTCCATGGCTTTCTAGCCATGTCTCGATCTTCTTTTCCAAAATACTTCTCTATAACTTAGCTAAAATGGGGCTAATAACAATGATCCTACAATTAGAGGGATTTATTTTATCCCTACTTTTAAAAATGGGTATAATCAGGCTTTCGGTCCAAGGTTTTCAGAAGACTTGTTGGATAGATTAATTGAAGAGCTTATGTATGCGAAGGATTAATATAGGTCCTCCAATTTTTAATATTTCATCTCGATAACCTTCAATGTCCTTAGTTTTTCCTTTTCAGAGCTCCTTAACCCAAAAATTTATGTCTTCTATAGAAAAACTTCATCCTTTGTAGAATTGTTTGGCATTTTGTGCATGACATTAGGGAATTCATACATATTTTTAATGTAGAAGTTTCATTCCTTCTAGGGAATCTTATTATTTTCTTTAGTTTTACGAGTTAGAATTTTCCTCCATAATTTGTTAGGATATATTGTAAATAGGTGCAAAATATTCTCTTTCTTTCTATTTATATAGTCTTTTTTTCTTTTGGGGTTTTGTGTCTATTTATTTTATCATATTTTAAAAATACATTGGAAGCATCCTTAATGGATTTTCTATAAATGTTACATTCATTATCGTACGAAGGTTTAGTTGTACTATTTTTATTTTTACTTACCACCTCAATAGAGAAATTGTTAATTGAAGTAGAGAGGGTTGTTGTAAAATTATAATAGTCGGCTTCAATATTGTTCTGATACTATATGAGTTTTAATCATTGCTTAAGTCTTTTAAGAAGATATCATCTTTCTATTTGTTAAAAAGTAAGTTCGTTCTGATACTATATGAGTTTTAATCATTGCTTAAGTCTTTTAAGAAGAGATCATCTTTCTATTTGTTAAAAAGTAAGTTCCTTTGGTTGTGAGAGTGCTCCTCAATAGAGATTTTGTGCATCTCAAGGTTAAGAGTTAGGGTTAGAGGTCTATGATCAGGGTTAAGTTTGTGGTCATCTAAAAGATCAAAGTTTACTATTTGGTTATATATGAGGATATACAATATTACATAATCAACAACACGGCTATCCAACCCATGGATACAAGTCATCCTGTTAGAATTTGACCACTTCTTTAGACCATTACAAATTATTAACTCTTGATAATTACATATCTTAATTAAATTAGTACCAAAAAAATTCTCAATTAGGTCTTTAGAGTTTCTTTTGTAAGTGTTAGCTAAGACAATTTTCCCATCTACCCAAAGAGGATTAGGGTTGGAGTTATTACTTAAAATAATAGATTGATTGGTAGTTGTTCTAGCATTAATGTATGGTAATAGGAGGATACTACCTTCATTTTTCATATTGTAGATATATTGCTCTAATATTTTGTAGGGACAATTATTATATATAGATTTTTTTTGTATAAAAACTAGAGTTAATAGGTGTGAAATATCATATTATTATATAAATCTTCTTAATGTTGATATCAAATATCTCCATCATTTGTAATGATTAAGATGATATTTCTTATGAAGATCAATGTGTGAAGAAATGTTTGTTTTTATGTAACCTGTTATGCCTCCAATCCCTCTTGACCACAAAACAAATCCTTCGATATTAGGGACCCTACATTCTTATCCAGCTTAGTATAATCCCTTTACTCCATGGAAAAGCACTACAGTTCTAAAAGAGGATCCAGAGTGTCCCAAATTGCTATTTATCATTATCTTTATTGTCTCTGTCCCTAATAATAGCCTTTTGATTTTGAATGATTTCCCATTTCCCTTCCTTCCTAGCTTCTTTCACCTTCTTAACTTCCTTACTTAATTCAACTTGGTCCTCTAGAATGAGATCTTGATTGATAAATATTCCTGACCCTTTTAGCTTGGAGTTTCGTCAAGTATGTCATATTTATGGTTAATAGAGATTACCTTAACCCATATCAACCTATATTCATGTTCAATTATTTTACCCAACCTAGTTTCTTCTATGAGACAAGTTGTCTCAATTTGTGATTTTTTTTTAATTCCTCCTTACTATTGCAAGGGTGTCCTCATCTTTCTTCTCTTTTTCACATAAACTTATGAGGTTAAGGATCTTTTGTTACGTTCATGGTCTAATTTTATGAGCTTGTTAATTTCCTCTTTGATGGGTTTGATATCCAACTTAGATTCCAAATGATGCATAAACCAGTTGTTAATTAGATGTTCTTCTAGCTCTATATTTTTATCCCTAAGAATACGATTTTCTACAACCTCTACCTCTACCTCCTGGGTTGATTTTTATTTTTTTTCTTAACTTTGTCTTTCTATTTCTTGTAATCTAGTGTCCATTTTTCGCAATTCACTCCCTATTATACTTAGATTATTATCATTAATTTTAACTTTAAAAAAATGATTTTTCTACCTAGAAATATTCCAGTCATAGTGCTTTAAACTATGTATAAAACACGATTTTCCACTTTCCTTTTTAATCTCCTAATTGACTCATGGATAATGTGACTAGCCACCTGATTATAACATGGTTTTTGAGATAGAGTGATTTGAATAATGTTGATTACTACATATGCCATGGATAGATTAATACATAAATATTTGAAAATATTAAATAAATATTCCCGCTGTCCAAATAATTTTCGGGCTACCTAGCTGCTGCCTCAAAATTTTTGGGAACTTTGGCAAATTCCCGACCCCTACTAGTCTACCCGTGGATCCCCGACCTTGCTAGGTGGATTTGTGGCCATCTGAGGCTGTTGGACTATGGTGACACTTTTTTTCTGTTGGATTCAACCTGTCTATAGATCGTCTCTTCCTAACCCTATTGTTGGTGGCCACTCCTTGGAGGCTCCCTCTACTACCCAATTTCAATGATCCACTATGGGTTGTTGTCCGCTGGCAGTGAGCCTGTTGTCGATGGCCTCATCTCCTACCTTCACCCATTTCATGCTAATTGTTCTGCAGCACGACAACTACCACCACCTCCTCTTTTGTTGCGACCTCCCCGTGTTTTGTTTCTGCAACATGAATCAAGATCGAGAGCTCCTATAGACTCTTCACATAGAGGCATTTTATTACACGGGTTGTTACAACTCGATCTTCTACCGACTCTCTCATTTGTTGTGGCGGCTACTCTCCACAAAGTCACATCAAGTTGTAGCTCCATGTCCACGACCCTTGCGTGGATCCAACAACTTCATGTTACACACTACTCCAACTATGGCGGCTATGGTTGTCAGCAACATCCAAACACTCTGCTCATGGATATATCACTCCAACGGCTCACAATTTCCTATTTGCTATGGTTTTTTCTACTGGCTACATCTTCTCAACACTCAGACCGATTTAGAAAGAAACTACCTGCCCGATCTATTGTTACGTTTGTCTCAGCTATCAATATTAACACCCAACAACTGTATCCAGATCTTCTTGCAGCGGTTGCGACTTCTCCCTTTTAAAAAAAAAAATATGATTTAATTTACCTCGCAGCTAACCTTGCAGCTTGCAGTTAAAAATTTTTTGGCAAACCAAATAGGATTTTTATTGTTACTATGAAATCCTATAAGTGCAAATCTGGTTTCCTTGAAGTCTCTCATATGATACAATGCTAAAAAAAATTAAAAAAATTAGAGATGAATCGCACAACAATAAAGCAATGCACATAGAGCCAATATTTATCTTGGAAAATTTTAACAGGGAGAACCAACATTTATACTATATGGCTATCTTTACACCATGCATTTTCATGCATGTCTTTGCATGGCTATCTCCACTCCATGCATGTATTTTTATGACTATCTTGAGGCCATGCATGTATTTGCATTGTAATCTTATTCTAGTAAGGAATTAGGGTTGTAATTGATGAAGTCTATTTAATGGCTTGAGTTACTACATTGTAAGAAGCCTCAAGTAGTGAAGGTTAATAGATATCTATGAAGATGTTGGTTCTCTCGATTAAGGGCTTCCAGGATAAATATTGTCTCTCTATGCATGCTATCATGTTGTGCTATTTGTCTCTGATTTTTTAACAAGTATGCCAACTAGGAGTGGAGATAATCATTATTGGTTATCATCGACATCCTTATTTAACAATTTTTAAGGGGACATACTTTCACTCTTTTCAAATGCCTTTGGGTCTTGAACTGTTAACCTATTTCAAATCCACATGTATATCTCAAACCTTTAAATAAATATTGGGACATCTTAAAGGGTCCTTATAATGATAGAAATAGAATGATTGTAGATTGTTCAAAATGAAAACATATTTGTAATGATAAAGGGAACTATGTAATTACAAAATCCTATGATTGTGATGATGTGAATGGCATGTGCTTGTTAAATTGATTGTGGCCTTGCTTGCTTGCTACACCTAAATGGTGTTAGTGATGTGCAATATATTATAAAGAACTTGAAACTAGTTTATCAAATAATGTAGTGATTTTTCTTAATATTTTAAATGTGCCAGAATATTTTTGTGGAAAATAAGGTCTTTGGAATTGTATAATTCAATAGTGTTTGTAGATGATGTATAACCAACTTTAAAAGTTGTGAATCATACATATTATATTTGAATGAAAATTAAGTGTGAAATTGGGGTTTGTAGAGTCCAAAATTCAATCATAAATCTATGAATATTAGATTCCAAAAATGCAAAGTGCAAAATCAAATTCTAAACATGCCAATATCAATTTTCAAACTGAAAATTATGGTTTTGAAAGTGCCAATATCAATGTCCAAAAGTGAAAAATCCAATTCCAAAAGTGTCAATATCGAACTAGTGTAGTTTTGGAACCTTATATTAACACTTTTGGAACTAGACTTTTCACTTTCATAATTTTGGACTTTATAAAGGCTAAATTTAAGCTATTTTAGAAGGTATTTTGATTGAAACTAATCCAAATTTAATGAAATTGAGCTATTTGGTATTTCATCGAATTGACATTCTACTACCACATACATTTTCTCTATAGTTTGACATTTTATTTTTAAAAATTAAATATTAACATGTTATAATTTAGTGACAGACAAAATAGGAAAGAGTAGACATATTGTACACAATAATTTTTTTGAATATTGTATGAAAATTGGTACAAATACAATAGGTTTAGGTAGAGACTTTTGAGTTGTTGTGAGATCCAACTTATTCCAAATTTAGGAAGAGAGGTTGAGAGAATATCTCAACAATATCTAACAAACACAAACCAAATATGATCATTACATTAATGGAAGCATTATATCCAATAGTGATTGTACTTCTATTACAATGATATGGGATGATACTCACTTAATAATTTAGAACTATTTATTTTTTTTATTATTATTATTTCAAATAGTGAATATTATTTAATGTCCTTTATGAAGAATTAAAGTATCATTGAATATCCTTAAAACTTCAAATTTAATCCTAGTTATAAAATAAATTTTTTATTGAAATTTTTTATTTTTTTAATGATATTTGATTAAATTAAATTAAAAAATTGAAAAAAAAAATAGTACTTAATGATTCCAGTATAGATATTAATATAGTTTATTGATTGATATGTGTTGATACTTAATAGTTATGAAAACAAATCCATATAAACAAATTCAAACTCTCATGTTTAATAAAGAAAATGAAAGCAAGTTTTTTGTTGGATTACTGAGAGGGGGGGGGGTGAATAAGTAATAGTGTAATTATAATCCTTTTTATTCAAATGTTATATCAATGTAGAATTATTATCCAAT
>JASDQU010012887.1:100781-112287 GCA_032191745.1 Picea mariana | reverse complement strand
TCATTATTGACCTATAAATTAAAAAATTTGACGATTAAAAATGGAAAAAATGGGTAAATACCCGTCAAATTTATTTACTGATGATGATGATGATTAAGGTCTCCAATTGGTCTATCTGACCTCAAGAAGGTAAGAGATTACTTGAATTTATTTAAAATTGTATTTCTATGCTCAAACAAGATTGAGAGAAGCCCTTCCAATATCACCATAGTTTTCATGGCTTAGGAGGTAAGGAAGGTCTCTAATGTGGAAAATATTTTTAAAATGGGATCTAATATGGATATAGGGAGGACAATCCAAGAGGAAGTTTTTTTCATCTTCTACCTGCTTAGTGCCACAAAGGTGATAGATTCTCTCATCCGAGGGTTTTTTGGGAGCTGTCCAACGCCTAGTTTCACTATGTAGCTAGCGAGAATTTGTTCTTGTAGTATCATAATTTCCTTTTATTCACTAATTATTTATCACAACACATATTATCCTTAAATTTAGAAGTGACAATATTTGTAATATTATCAATATTCTGCATGATGGCTTCTTCTTGTATTAGTGAATGATTTAGCCAAGATTTGACATCTTTATGCCATCCTCGCTTGAGTCACTGGTGGTTTTGGATAGAGTTTGAAGCAATTATGGGGAAACTCTTGTCATCCATGTTGTTTATCTTGTTCTTGTATGTTAGTTATCTAATCATAGCAATGTTATCAATGGGGGAAAGACTTATTTCTACGAGGAGGATAGGATAGGGTGTATTGCCCTTAATTTTAAGATTAGAACTTATAATATTATTTTGAATATGTTCTATCTTTCTCCATGTTACACATTATTTTGGTCACTTGAGTGATCAATTGACAACATGTGTTTAACTCACTTCGATGTTCCCTAAAAATATTAAAAGATACTTTCTCCAAGAGAAAAGTGGTTTGCTTTTCCTCCCTAAAAAAATATGACAAGGAAGATCGTCGCACCCTGCTCTATGCTTGGGATACAACGATCTCGATCGTTGCACGCTGCACAAAATATGGACTGTGACGTCGTCACAGACTTCTTGTGCATAGGGCGCGACGATGCTTAAGCAAAGGAAAAGTAAAAATTCACGAATGTTCTAGAATGGAATCTTCTAGAAGATGAGGTGGCCTCCAATCAGTTTGGATCTTACTCGCTTCTTTGATTTAGTGGGATGATCTTAATCTCTTCATACATTCCTCTTTCACCCTATATAAAGAGGGATCTCTCATGAAAAAGGATAAGGTTGAAAATGATAAGTTTTTCATATGTATGAAGAGTTCTGCTATAGATTATACTTGAGATAGCTTTGCTTTAGCACTCTAAGTTAGATTGTGGATATTCTTCATCAAAGGCATTGGAGAAAAGTTGTGTGTGTGTTGGAGAAAAGAGTCATTGGAAGGGATCTTGCAACATCAAGGCTCTTAATTGTTGTGCTTAATGAATGAATGAGTTATTATATTTCTTATGGAATATGGTTGTGCTATATTAAGGGAATACACTGCTAAAGTTATTGCATAGTCGTGAATAAGATTAGGTTGCATTTACCAGTCATAATAATGGTTCAATGGTCAATCTCTCATATTCCATACTCAATACACGACTGTAAACACCTGAGTCTTGCAGCCACCAATTAAAGCTATCTTAGTTGAGACTGCACAATGCATTCTGTGTGTTGTGTTGCCTTCTGGTTTACTAGGAGGGCCGATAGTTTTAGAGGCTTTGATGGAAATATGAAATATATGAGCCCTGGGTCAACAACTCCGACAGGATAGGAGAAGTGATAACCAACACATGGTTCTGTTGTCATTGGTAGGAACAAGAGACGATTGAGTAGAGCAGATTTGTAAAAGATTTGTTGGAGGCATATTAAGAGAGGGTTAGGGCAGAGACCGATGAGCCATTAGAAGGGAATATTGAGACCATGGAGCCCCACAAAAGCAGAGATCGAAAGATGGTTGAAAACAAAAGAGCTAGATTTTTCAAAGAAAGACAATAGAAACCCTAGAATAACACCTTGCAAATATCTTGAGAAATACGTGTTTACTGATTTGCACGAAGTCTTTTTCTATGATTTTCCGCATCTACTATAGGAGTGGATACTAAGGTTGAAGGATAACCACATGAATAACCAGATTCGACAATTAGATTGGAACCCAGTACAGATTGAGAAGTTACAGCAGGTCAAAAACAAATTCACCCGTGTAGTAGACTTTTGGCTTGACAATATTGTGGCAGGATTCATAACAGAATTTGCAGTTGATACAGCGAAGTCATACAGCACAGCGAAGCAAGAATTTCTACGCGGACCATGAGGAAGGTACATTCGATCACTATATACTTCTATTAAGATACTGTTATATAAAAAAGGTGTAACGACAATGGGATCAAGCAACTAAACTTCCCTGCGTGCATGGGGGAAGGGGGGAAGCACTAACAGAGGAAGGAGAAATGGAAGGAGGTAAGAATAAATGCAAGAAGGATGAGGAAACCTTGGACCCAATCATTATGGATGACGACCAGATCAAGTGGATCTTGGTGTCAACAGGAAAGACGTGTAGCAGAGTACCCTACCAATACAAGGTGAATACCAAGAAGAGAGCCATAGTCACGAGGGAATACTTAGCGAGTGATGAGGAAGAGGTAGAGGATCTCCAAGCTGTGGAGTAGATTGAGGAAATCCTACGTGAAACATATGAGAGGAAGATGAGAGGCCCAAGAATGGGAAGATAAGACAATCATCTTATCTATATTAATGTCAGTGTGGAGCCCATAAACCCATGTGCGACTAATACATGAAAGAGAACACCACCATTTAGACAAATGAAGTTCGGAGGAAATCCGACAGCATGAAGTACATATACACAAGGAATAACAACTGGAGGAGCTAGTTCAGGTAGCACTAGTCAGGTATCTACATCGCGTGGAGGTAGTTGTTCAACATTCAGGATGGTTGGACATGATCCCACCATCAGGTTACTAGAATTTCGGGGAGAAGCAACAAAAGAGACTGATAAACATTTGTTCATTTGTCCAAAGATCTGGGAAGAAAAACAAACTATTGATGAAGATACTAAACTTGCGGAACTAGCAATTATGCTCAGAGACCACGCACTAGACTGGTACATGAGTCTAGACACAAACAGTGCCCCTGGGATGACAAGGACACTAGCAGACATCAATAAGTTACTCATAAATGATTTCCAGAAGCTGAGCTATGAGGATCAGTACAAGAACAAGATGATCAAAATCAGACAGAAACCATGAGAGTCTGTATGGGAGATTGATCAGAGATTCAAGCGACTGAAGGGAAAGATAAAATATCTTATGAACAATATGTAACATCAGCACCTATTTCTCAACTCATTACTCCCACATTTCAAATACCCTTTAAGAAAACATAAATTTTAGACATAGGTAGAGGATTTGCAGACAACCCTTTAACTAGAAGAAAACCAGTACCAGCAGATAGACCTAGCTATCGAAGAACTGAAGGAGGATTTAAAGAATCTAACGTTTCAACTGAACTAGAACAAGAACAAGGACAAACAAGAAGTCATTTGGTGTACCACATGCAGGATGAAAGGACACCACAAGAATGAATGCCCAACATTCGTGCAGTATATGGAAAAAGGAATGCCAAATCCATTACCACTGGGAGGACTATGGTGCGAAATCTGCAAGAAACCAGGTCACTACCCTTATCACTACATGATGATGTAGAAATACCAAACAGTACCAAAGAGTTCATATTGCACCTTTTGAAAGTCAGTGGGACACGACGACAAAGATTATAGAACTATGGAGTTGATGTGAGAAAGGACATCAGACGCATATAGAGTACAGGCAGAAATAATGACTGGGCAAGCAACGCCACAGTTTAATCAAGTTCCAACTCCATACAACACTGCAAAGCAGCAGTATAATACTGCACAACAACCATACAACAACGCACTGCCACAGTACAATACGACAAAACCCTAGTACAATACTACGCAGTACAATAAGGTACCTCGGTATAACGTGCCATGAGGAGACCAAGCAGAAGGTTTCAGACGAGGTAGAGGACCAGTCACATGTCACAATTGTCAACAACCAGGACATTATGCAAGAGAATGTCTACTTCCACCAACAACTTGCCTGTATTTCCATGCATCATACCATGATACAGAGGAATGTTCGACACTACTAGTAAAGATTTAGGAAAAGAGGAACCAAAAAATACTAGAATGTTCATTGGATTTAAGCCAAATACAGGGATGAAGGATGGAACATCAACATAGTTACCCACGAAGGAGATAAAACAAGCATTGATGCAGTTCGACAAGAACTAGCGCAGAATCAATGGGTAAATAAGAACATGGAACCAAGGAAGCAATTCGACGTGCAGAAGGAAAAGGATATCTTTAAAGAATCCAAACAAGAATTTCAAAAGGAGGACACAACGTCGACTTCAACTACACAACACAACAAGGAAGCACCAAAATACGAGATGCCTCCATCATTAGATCATACCAATGGGATGCAACACATGGGACAAGTAAGTGCCATCAAAGGATTTTTGCAATCATGTGTAAAGATATTAGGTGACCCATCATCTGTGAAAATATTGCAAAACATACTATAAAAATGTAGCAGTGAGATGAAAGAACAACTACAACCAAAAATAGTTAATCAGCTACACACAAGAAGAAGAACAAGTAGAGAGTTTAGACTGAATGCTAACATTGTAGATTTCAATATGGGAGACATTATGCTAGATCTAGGATCTGAATTTAATGTATTACCAAATAAAACATGGCAATGCATGGGAGAACCTACATTAGGATATTCGCCTGTTCAATTGAAAACAGAAAACCAACACAGAGTCTTACCAATAGGTAGACTGAAAGGAGTGACAGTCAACCTAGATGGAGTGTGAACTAAAGAATATTTTGAAGTTATTGAAATACTGGATGGCACAACACCTTACCCACCATTTCTTGGTCTGGATTGGGCGTTTGACAACTAGGCCATAATCAATCTAAAGACTAGGAAAATGACATTTGATTCAAGAGATTACAGGGTCATCGCACCATTAGACCCATCAGAAGGAGAGAGGTTTGTAGAACCCACTTGCCTAGACTTAGAGGAAATCAACTAGTTGTACAAAACTATTGTGTGCGATGAGGATTACGTAAACCCAACTGCATATGGGGTACTGAGTTGAAGAAGCATCACTTCATGTCTGAAATAGTAAAAACTGGTTTAGAGAACTAGCAGCAAAGGCTACACAAAGTATCCACAAGAATATGTGCAAGAATAGACCACGCAGTACGATGGGTAGGCACAGAAATCAGAGAACCACCCAGTTTTCACGGAATAAATGATTTGGAATTTTTTTTGGCACAATATGAAGACGCATTGTTAGAGAACCAAATATTGTTAGCACTTGATTTAGCACTAAAGGCCACACTTGCAATATGGTTGGGTGCACACAAGGAGACAATCACCGACTTGTACCAATGCAAGCGGTTACTGCGCATAAGGTTCGGCGCAAAACAACAAAACAACAAACAACAGAGGTATGATGGACAAGGGGCACCAATAGAACACTTGGAGAAGTGAAGAACTCTATGGAAAATGAAACCCCCATAGGAATGGCCTCATCATTTCATACACACTCTAGAGGGCATACCAACAAACTAGTATACAGACCAGGAGTTGCACAAAGAAACTTTGACATGGATGACATTGCAATAGAATTTTACCTTCAAATTTTCATTCGAACATGAAAACACCAACATAGATGTAGCTCTAAAACACATATGGGAAGTAATATTTATCAAAGAACCATATACAGAAGTTATCAAAGAAGAGAAACAATGGAATAAACATACAGTTAAGGAACTACTATCATGCTATCATGTGAAAGAGGAAGCACCGGATGAAGACGATCCATGCGATATTTAGATTGAAGAAGTAAAAGGCGAAAGAGATGTGGAAGGCCCACCAATAGAATCAGAAGTCATTTCCGTGCCGATCAGAGTAAAGAAAGTCAACATTGCGACAGTCGAGCATCCCAAAATGGCAAGCATTGGAGATTACTGGGATGAGCAAACAGTGGAAAAAATCACAAAGTTGTTGCGCGAATAGAACGACTTGTTTCCTACAACCTTTACATAAATGAAGGGTATAGCAGGAGAATTAGGAGAAATGAAGATACCACTCAGAATAGAAGAAAGATCGATCAGACAATGACAATATAGACTGACCCCACTATACAAATAGAAAGTCAAAGCGAATATCGACAGAATGCTTGAAGACGACATCATAGAACCGATCAAACAGTCAGAATGGATAAGCCTGATGGTAGTACAGGACAAGAAACAAGGGGGGATTAGGATATGCATCGACTTGAGGAAGTTGAATGATGAATTCCTACACGACCCATTCTCTACACCATTCACGGATGAGGTGTTAGAGAATGTAGGAGGACATGAAGCTTACTCATTCACTGATGGATTCTTAGGCTACCATCAGATTAAGATAGCACAGGAGGATAAATACAAGACCATGTTTGTGACATAATGGGGATCTTACCAATATACAGTCATGCCGTTTGGACTGAAAAATGCACCAACAATCTTTTCCAAAGTAGTCATTGTTGCATTTAAGGAATTCATCCACTAGTTTCTCGAAGTATACTTGGATGATTGGCCCATCTATATTTTATTGAAAAATCATGTGGAAGTCTTATGCCTGATGTTAGAAATATGCAGACAATGTTAGATATCACTGAACATAAATAAATGCATATTTGGAACACCATTCAGGATACTATTGGGCCATATAGTATGCAAACAAGGTTTTATAGTAGATCCTGCAATTGTTAACTTGCTAGCACCAAAACTAGTCTGTCAGCTAAGAGAAACGTTAGGACACACAGGATACTACAGGAAATTTATCAAGGGATACGCACATATCACTACACCGATGGAAAAGATGCTAATAAATAATACAAAGTTTCAGTGGAACGACGAGTTTCAACATGGTCTGGATACCTTGAAGGAAAATATGGTTACCACACCGATATTAGTATTTCCAGACTGGGAGAAGACATTCCACGTGCATGTAGATGCATCAGCCATAACACTTGGAGCTATCTTGGTGCAACCAGGAGCGGGAGACTTGGATCACCCGATATCATTTGCGAGAAAAAAATTATTAGAATCAGAACAAAACTATAACACGAACGAAAGAGAAGGCCTAGCTATGGTCTATGCACTTCATAAGTTCAGACATTACTTATTGGGGAACCACTTTAAGAGGTTCACAGATCACTCAATCCTGAAATATCTAGTCAACAAGCTAGTGTTGGGGGGGAGAATCTGTCGATGGTTACTACCTTTTTCAATAATTTGACTTTGAAGTAATAGTCAAACCAGGAAAATTGAACGCAGGACCTGACCACCTATCAAGGGTCACAAATTGAGAAGAACCTACAAACATTGAAGACAACTTTCTGTATGCATAGTTATTCTTAGTACATGCTGCTGATGAATACTTCGCAGACATCATTCAATACTTAATTACAGCTACTGCGCCTCACGAATATAACACTCCGCAGAAGAGAAACCTGGTAGTCCCTGCTACCGACTATCAACTGATTGTAGGACATTGATATAAAATGGGTGTAGATAGCATCTTGTGAAGATACGTGTTAGAGCATGAAAGACACAAAGTCTTAGAAGAACCCCACGAGGGAATAGCAGGAGGGAATGATGGAGGTAAATCTACCACATAGAAGGTATTGTGCGTAGGACTTTGGTGGCCAATGATTCACAAAGACTCGAAGGAGTACTGTCAAACATGCAATGTTTGTCAAAGGGTAGGAAAACCCAACAGAAGGGATGAGATGCCATTACGACCACAAGTAACGTTATAGGAATTTGACAAGTGGGAAATATAATTTGTGGTACCAATCAACCCACCAGCCAAAAGAACAGGAGAAAGGTACATTATCACCGTGACAGAATACTTAACAAGATGGGCAGAAGTCGCACCAGTAAAAGACTGCAACACAGAAACAACAACGCACTTTCTATTTGAACAAGTCATTACGAGATTTGGGTGCCCAAGAGTTTTGATGAGCGACCAAGTAACACACTTCATAAACAACACCATCAACGCTATGACTGAAGAATTTGAATTCCATCACCAGGAGAGAACATCGTATGATCCACAGGCAAATGGCACAGTGGAAGCTTTCAAAAAACTTCTGGAGAACGCGTTAGCAAAGATCTGTAACGTCAATAGGGATGGCTGGGATCTCAAAGTACCCGTAGTATTATGGGCATATAGGACTACATGAAACAAATTGATGGGGCACACACCATTTAAATTGGTTTATGCCTAAGAAGAAGTGGTGCCATTAGAATTTGTAATACCAAGTTTGCGCATTGCAACGATCACACAAATGACAGAACAAGGTGCAGTGCAGGAGAGAATAAATAAGTTACTGACCATGGAGGAAGACCGAATTTTGGAAGGATTCCACCAACAAGTTTAGAAAGCAAGAGACAAATCTTGGCACAATAGAAACATCAAGAAGAAAACGTTCAAGGAAAGAGATCTAGTGCTGATGTACGACCACAAATCACTACAACACCCAGGAAAGCTCATAATGAATTGGTTAGCACCATACGAAGTACAATCTGTCACCGATGGAGGAGCTATATAGTTAATAGATTTATCAGGCGCAAAACTTAGAGGAATGATCAATGGGATAAGACTGAAGTTGTAAAAGGACAGTCGACCACCCACCGCATAGTAAAAAAAAGAAGAAAAAAAAATCAAAATCGAAAAAGAAAAAAAAGGAAAGAAGCAAAGAAAGATCAGTGCGCTGGAGAGAGGAATGGCATGTGCACTTGACAAGGAGAAATACAATGGTCACATCCAAAGGGAAATAAGCGGGAAAAGGAAAGTCGTCAAAAGCAAGACAACTTTACAACACTAGAGGGAATTAAAAGACGGCAAGGATTGATGGGACATCACATTAATCGCACCAACTAGAGATGGTAAAGAAGGAGTAATGCCAAGTAAGAAACCACTAGAGATGCATTGAACCGGTAATCAAGGTGCATTTAACCCATAACCAAGGAAGCATACTCAAGAATCTTCATGGGAAATCCATACAACACATAGATGCGGGAACCAATAGTTTATTCATGCAGAGAGAACAGACAGAGAATGACAGAGGCTAAAGAACACAATGAGAGTTCATGGAGACCATAGAGACCGTTCGAGTCTAACAGACTTTTGACAATGACTACCATGGCACCACCCAAGTAGGCAGAAGTGAGCCAGACTGCCAGGAAAACCAGAGATCACACCAAGTCACGAGGACAGGTGGAAGAAGGTGAACAACAGTCGTTGAAGATCGTTAACATCGATGAAATCCCATCCCCAGAGACGATACCAGTACAACCCATGTCGATACTGGAATAAATCCCACAACCAGCACCAGAGGGCATGAGTCAAGAGATACCATCGGAGGTGCACGAGCCACAAAACCAAGAAGTAGAAACCCTGAAGGAGGTGCAATTGAAGAATACATAAGCATCTCCAAAATTTAATGGCATGGTGATGAAGCCTACAATGATAGTTGAGCCAAACAAGTCTCAAACGACCATCATAGACCACCCAGCCAGGGAAAAGCGCGAAGATGTCTCGGCTTGGCCGGAATGGTATATGAAGGAGGAACCAGAAGCCACTGGAACTTCGAGATATCCCCCACAGCAGGAGAAAGACAAGATACAGATACCAAGGTCACCCTACAAGAAACCAACAACAGAAATTGTTCTACCACGCATACCAGAGGGAGTACAAGTAGGACCAGAGCTACTAAGTCATGTTGAGAAGCTCAGATACTCTAACCATGATGTAGCAGACGAAGACAAGTTCCCAGAACTTGTGAATAGGGTCTTTATACACACTATGGGCATGAATCCAGTTGGAGAACTGATTGATCATCCATACCAGTGGGAAAATGGGTTGGAGAAAATGGAAATTTTAGGTTTGTTGGACCTATCACATTTTGGAAGAGGCTAGTACGCAACAACATGCATCAAACAACTATTAGCAGTCACACATGGAGGGGATATATGGATGGACAAGCCCGTCCCCATAGTCGTTGAGCTTATTATGAACTTAATAGGTTTACCAATTTGGGGTATGGATCCCGCGTTGTTTCTGGATGAAAAAACCAAGGAGAAAGTGCTAGCAGAAGAGATGAAGAAGAATTATGGCACCGATAGGGGGACAAGAGGGATCATCATCAAGAGGATAAAAAATTCAACCACACAATTGGGCACGAAACTCTTAGCCTGCAAGCTGCTAAGAAATTTCCGCAGGGAATAGGTCCCAACTAGAGTTGTTGCAATTACAACCCAGTGCGCAGAAGGCACCTCAATGAGCTGGGCATTGTAGCTCTTGAAATTGTTCCTGGATGACTACAAGGATGCGTAGGACCTAGGAATAGAGTTTCATTATTTGTGGTTGATCACACTAATAGCCTTCATGGGATGGAGGGAACCAAGGTACGTAGTATTTTGTACCAGACCAAAGCTGATTCAGGGAGCGAGGTATTTGTTGCTCAAAGCCAAACCAGACTTGAGGAGAAAGAAGGAGAATGGGTCCATTTTTTGGGGGTACCTATGCGACCTACAAGAAGCCATCTCTAAGATGTAGAGAATTACACCAGAAGCTATCACGCAATATGCAGACATCGCCAATTTCTAGGCCATACGACACACAATTTGGATACAGGTAGGGATGGATCTGGATAAACAGTGGCTACAGATGTGCTACTGCATCACAGAGGGTGACATTGACATGGTCATCAGTGAATGACTTGACGAATGGAGGATTCTATCCATCACCCAGGTAGTGCCAGAAAGAATAGAGGAAGAAGAGGCAGAGCAGGGAGAAACGCAGCCTCCAAAAATCCAAGTGCCCAAGAGACAAAGAACGGGCCAAGGCAAGACACCATAGACAGACAAAGGGCCAAAGAAGATAGGGACACAAAAGGAGAAAAAGGAGAGTACACAGTCGACCAAGGGACAATAGAAACAGGCTGAGGGAGTGCATGAGACCACCCCAAATCTTGACATACAGGAACCAGGGGGTAATAAGAGACCAAACACACAGACAGGAGGCATGTGCAAGAAATACAAGGCACAAAGAACACAACTAGAGTATACAATCATGGATTATGACAGGGATATGATAGTCCGAATAGTCCAGGATTTTCTATCTGAGGACTTCGACCCTGCTGCACACCACAGGGACAAGATTCAACAGGGGTTGGCAGATATATGGAAGCTCATCAAGTAGATTGGGGAAGGGCCAGCAACAAGCATCAGGGGAATCGAACCATCAACACCGTCGATAGAAGGAGAAGTGAAATAAGAAGAAGGACAGTCATTCCAAGAAATACTGCACATAACATTCCATATTAACT
>JASDQU010012887.1:89970-100531 GCA_032191745.1 Picea mariana | reverse complement strand
AGGATTGGAGAAGAAAGTGGAAGGAACGCATGAGAAGATCCCATAGGCCAAACAGAGTGAGGAAATCACAACAACATAAAATATTGATTTCATCGTGCAAGCAATTGATCAATATCAGAAGGAGATCGAGAATCTTCAAGAGTAGGTGTGTTGACCTGTTGTTCTATCTCCTGCAGCTGTGTTGTTGCTTCATGTTTCCTTTGCTCCTTGACTATTGGTCACTCCACCAACAGTCAAGGAGAAAATGAAATAGGAAGCAACAACACAGTTGCACGAGATATAACAACAAGTCAAGACAACAATAGACTTGTTTCATAAAGCAACGCAACTTTGGACTAGCTTAGAGGAGGATTAGCAGATCCAAACGTGGGATAAGGAAGAAGAAAAGATCAACGCAACGATCCAAGAACTCAAACAGAGGAAGAAGAGAATGCTAGTTACGGAACACGTCAAGGGAATGCAAGACATGAAAAAATTGCAGGTAGAGCTAACTACCACGTAAACACAGAAACATGAGCGACAGACTCAAATGGAACCATTGCAAGAGTGGGTAGCCAAAGTCTTGTAACAAACAGAGGAAGCCAAGACAAATATAGAACAAACCTAGGCAGAATGCAAAGAATTGGTTAGTGACGAAGTCACATCTCAGGTAGTGGACACAATTAAGGAGAAGACTGTGCGGGTGCAGACATAGGCAGCAAAGCTCAAGGAAAACTTCCAGACGATCACTAAGGAGATTGAGGAAGCTCAGAAGGATTAGGTGGCTCGGTATGAGCCACATGTTAGTGTTGGGGGCCTGATGGTAGTAGGCTAAAATAGGAATAAGGATGATCATGGAGAAAGGAAGCATGCAGAGAGAAAAGCAACAACTGGAAGGAAACACAACACGCGCGCATGTAAGAAAGTGTGCACAAGGAAAGCGGAAACTGGAAGGAAGAACAACACGCGCACATGAGAGGAAGACCTAACATCAGTAGGGTTAGGTTTTTGGTAATGTATTGTAATGGATGAATAGCCAAAGATGTATAAATACCTATATTGAGGTATTATAGGGTGGTTGTTATTGTTTCCTAGGAGGACGAGTCACAGATTTTGTAGCTGTTTCGAGTGAGTTAGTATTCGGGTTTACGTGTTACTGTATGAAATATTTTGTAAGTTGTTGAGATATATGGGATAAAGAGAAGGTATATATTGAGGATTAGATCGCAGGCGGAGGAGCCTGATGTGATCTAGTTCGCCTCATATAGATCTTACCCATCTGAGGAGAGTTGTAAGTGCAAGGCATCGTAGATGTAGAACTACCATAATAAAAGAGCCAAGAGACAAATCTTTGTGGAAATAGCTCAGGAAGGGGTGAACCACGGTAATATTTGTGTAATGCGATGAATGCATGTATATCTTTATTCTCTTTAAAATAGTTAATTGTTGTGCTTAATGAATGAATGAATTATTATATTGCTTATGGAATATGATTGTGCTGTATTAATGGAATAAGCTGTTAAAGTTATTGTATTGTTGTGAATAATACTAGGTTGCATTCACCAACCTTAATAATGGTTCAATGGTTGAGCTCTCATATAACATACTCAATCCACGACTGTAAACACCTGAGTCTTGCAGCCACCCATTAAAGCTATCTCGAGTGAGACTGCGCAGTGCATTCTATGTGTTGTGTTGTTTTCTGATTTACCAGGAGGGCCGATAGTTTTATAGGCTTTGTTGGAAATCTGAAATACATGAACCCTGAGTCAACAACTCCGATAGTATAGGAGAAGTGATAACCAACAAGGAATTTTCTTCAAGCTATTGTTGTCATAAAAAAAGTAGCATAGGTGATTCTTTTGGATTTAATTATCATAACCTTTGTTTTGTCATTTTTCATAGTCATACCATTTCTAGAGAAGAAGTGCTTGAGGATTATTCATCTTACCTAGGTCATAGGGACTCTTATCCATATGAAAAATATCATCATCATAAAGAAGGAGGATCATGACTATACTAGCGAGAGTTGGGCCAACATAGCTTGGATCCTCCAAAAAATCTTCTAAGTTATCAATATAGATGTCGAAAAGGATAGGGGATAGGGGACAACCTTGATCGACTCCTATATTATAGTTGATTTCTTCTGACCAACGCTTAGTGTTCCTAAACTTGAAAATAATTTTCTCATATATCCTTTCTATAACAACTCTTAACTTGAAAGGGACTTTAAGCTCTTCTAACGTATTCCAGAGATTAGTCTTGGGAACAATGTCAATATATTTTCTAAAATCAAAGAAACAAGAAAGGAGATCAGTTTTATCATTATGACACTCTTATGTAATGATCCTAAATGTAACAAGGTGGTCCATAGTGTAATGGTAGCCTCTAAACCCATCTTGGTCTCTAGCTCTTTTCCATGGCTTTCTAGCCATGTCTCGATCTTCTTTTCCAAAATACTTCTCTATAACTTAGCTAAAATGGGGCTAATAACAACCTACAATTAGAGGGATTTATTTTATCCCTACTTTTAAAAATAGGTATAATGAGGCTTTCAGTCCAAGGTTTTCAGAAGACTTGTTGGGTAGATAAATTGAAGAGCTTATGTATGCGAACGATTAATATAGGTCCTCCAATTTTTAATATTTCATCTCGATAACCTTCAATGTCCTTAGTTTTTCCTTTTCATAGCTCCTTAACCCCAAAATTAATGTCCTTTATAGAAAAAACTTCATCCTTTGTAGAATTGTTTGGCATTTTGTCCATGACATTAGGGAATTCATACATATTTTTAATGTAGAAGTTTCATTCCTTCCGGGGAATCTTATTATTTTCTTTAGTTTTACGAGTTAGAATTTTCCTCTATAATTTATTAGGATATATTGTAAATAGGTGCAAAATATTCTCTTCCTTTCTATTTATATAGTCTTTTTTTCTTTTGGGGTTTTGTGTCTATTTATTTTATCATATTTTAAAAATACATTGGAAGCATCCTTAATGGATTTTCTATAAATGTTATATTCATTGTACGAAGGTTTATTTATACTATTTTTATTTTTACTTACCACCTCAATAGAGAAATTGTTAATTGAAGTAGAGAGGGTTGTTGTAAAATTATAATAGTCGGCTTCAATATTGTTCTGATTCTATATGAGTTTTAATCATTGCTTAAGTCTTTTAAGAAGAGATCATATTTCTATTTGTTAAAAAGTAAGTTCGTTCTGATACTATATGAGTTTTAATCATTGCTTAAGTCTTTTAAGAAGAGATCATCTTTCTATTTGTTAAAAAATAAGTTCCTTTGGTTGTGAGAGTGCTCCTCAACAGAGATTTTGTGCATGGAAAGGTTAAGAGTTAGGGTTAGAGGTCTATGATCAGGGTCAAGTTTGTGGTCATCTAAAAGATCAATGTTTACTATTTGGTTGTATATGAGGATATACAATATTACATAATCAACAACACAACAACACTGCTACCCAACCCATGGATACAAGTCATCCTATTAGAATTTGACCACTTCTTTAGACCATTACAAATTATTAACTCTTGATAATTACATATCTTAATTAAATTAGTACCAAACAAATTCTCACTTTAGAGTTTCTTTTGTAACTATTAGCTAAGACAATTTTCTCATCTAGCCAAAGAGGATTAGGGTTGGAGTTATTAATTAAAATAATAGATTGATTGATAGTTGTTCTAGCATTAATGTATGGTAATAGGAGGATACTACCTTCATTTTTCATATTGTAGATATCTTGCTCTAATATTTTGTAGGGACAATTATTATATATAGAATTTTTTTGTATAAAAACTAGAGTTAATAGGTGTGAAATATCATATTATTATATAAATCTTCTTAATGTTAATATCAAATATCTCCATCATATGTAATGATTGAAATGATATTTCTTATGAAGCTCAATGTGTGGAGATATGTTTGTTTTTATGTAACATGCTATGCCTCCAATCCCTCTACCAGAGGAATTGTTCTTTCATGTTGACCACAAAAAAATCCTTCGATATTAGGGACCTTACATTCTTCATGCTCCCAAGTTTCAATGAAGAGAATACTCTCAATTTTACTCTAGATCCAACTTAGTATAATCCCTTTACTCCATGGAAAACCACTATAGTTCTAAAAGAGGATCCAGAGTGTCCTAAATTGCTATTTATCATTATCTTTATTGTCTCTGTCCCTAATAATAGCCTTTTGATTTTGAATGATTTCCCATTTCCCTTCCTTGCTAGCTTCTTTCACCTTCTTAACTTCCTAACTTAATTCAACTTGGTCCTCTAGAATGTGATCTTGATTGATAAATATTCCTGACCCTTTTAGCTTGGAGTTTTGTTGAGTATGTCATATTTATGGTTAATAGAGATTACCTTAACCCATATCGACCTATCTTCATGTTCAATTATTTTACCCAACCTAGTTGCTTCTATGAGACAAGTTGTCTCAATTTGTGATTTTTTTTTAATTCCTCCTTACTATTGCAAGGGTGTCCTCATCTTTCTTCTCTTTTTCAGGGAAACTTATGAGGTTAAGGATCTTTTGTTACATTCATGGTCTAATTTTATGAGCTTGTTAATTTCCTCTTTGATGGGTTTGATATCCAACTTAGGTTCCAAACATGCATAATCGAGTTGTTAATTAGATGTTCTTCTAGCTCTATATTTTTATCCCTAAGAATACGATTTTCTACGACGTCTACCTACTGTGTTGATTTTTTTTTCTTAGCTTTGTTTTTCTATTTCTTGTAATCTAGTGTCCATTTTCTGCAACTCACTCCCTATTATTCTTAGATTATTATCATTAATTTTAACTTGAAAAAAATGATTTTTCTACCCAGAAATATTCAAGTCATAGTGCTTTAAACTATGTATAAAACACGATTTTCCACTTTCCTTTTTAATCTCCTAATTGACTCATGGATAATGTGATTAGCCACCTGATTATAACATGGTTTTTGAGATAGAGTGATTTGAATAATTTTGATTACTGCATATGCCATAGATAGATTAATACATAAATATTTGAAAATATTAAATAAATATTCCCGCTATCTAAATAATTTTCGGGCTACCTAGCTACTGCGTCAAAATTTTTGGGAACTTTGGCAACTTCCCGACCCCTACTAGTCTACCCGCGGCTCCTTGACCTTGCTAGGTGGATTTGTGGCCATCTGAGGCTGTTGGGCTATGGTGACACTTTTTTTCTGCTGTATTCATCCTGTCTATAGATCGTCTCTTCCTAACCCTATTGTTGGTGGCCGCTCCTTGGAGGCTCCCTATGCTGCCCAATTTCAATGATCCACTATGGGTTGTTGTTTGCTGGCGGTGAGATTGTTGTCGATGGCCTCATCTCCTACCTTCACCCATTTCATGCTAACTGTTCTGCAGCACGACAACTACCACCACCTCCTCTTTTGCTGCGACCTCCCTGTGTTTTGTTTCTGCAACATCAATCAATATCGAGAGCTCCTATAGACTCTTCACATAGAGGCATATTATTACACGGGTTGTTACAACTCGATCTTCTACCGACTCTCTCATTTGTTGTGGTGGATACTCTCCACAAAATCACATCAAGTTGCAGCTCCATGTCCACTACCCTCTCGTGGATCCAACAACTTCATGTTACACACTGCTCCAGTTATGGCGGCTATGGCTATCAGAAATATCCGAACACTTTGCTCTTGGATTTATCACTCCAACGGCTCGCAATTTCCTATTTTCTATGGTTGTTTCTACTGTCTACATCTTCTCAACACTCAGACCGATTTAGAAAGAAACTACCTTCCCGATCTATTGTTACGTTTGTCTCAGCTATCAATATTAACACCCAACAACTATAGCTAGATCTTCTTGCAGCGGCTGTGATTTCTCCCTTTTAAAAAAAAAAAAATCTGATTTGATTTACCTTGCAGCTAACCCTGCAGCTTGCAGTAAAAAAATTTCAGGCAAACCAAATAGGATTTTTATTGCTACTATGAAATCCTATAAGTGCGAATCTGGTTTCCTCGAAGTCTCTCATATGATACAATGCTAAAAAAATAAATTAAAAGAATTAGAGATGAATTGCACAACAATAAAGCAATGCACATAGAGCCAATATTTATCGTGGAAACTTTTAACCGAGAGAACCAACATTTCTACTATATGGCTATCTCTACACCATGCATTTTCATGCATGTATTTGCATGGCTATCTCCACTCCTTGCATGTATTTTTATGACTATCTTGAGGCCATGCATGTCTTTGCATTGTAATCTTATTTTAGTAAGGAATTATGGTTGTAATTGATGAAATCTATTTAATGGCTTGAGTTACTACATTGTAAGAAGCCTCAAGTAGTGAAGGTTAATAGATATCTATGAAGATGTTGGTTCTCTTGATTAAGGGTTTCCAGGATAAATATTGTCTCTCTATGCATGTTATCTTGTTGCCAACTAGGAGTGGAGACAATCATTATTGGTTATCATCAACATCCTTATTTAACAATTTTTAAGGGGACATACTTTCACTCCTTTCAAATGCCTTTGGGTCTTGAACTGTTAACTTGTTTCAAATCCACATGTATATCTCAAACCTTTAAATAAATATTGGGACATCTTAAAGGGTTCTTATAATGATAGAAATAGAATAATTGTAGATTGTTCAAAATGAAAACATATTTTTAATGATAAAGGGAACTATGTAATTACAAAAGCCTATGATTGTGATGATGTGAATGACATATGCTTGTTAAATTGATTGTGGCCTTGCTTGCTTGCTACACCTAAATGGTGTTAGTGATGTGCAATATATTATAAAGAACTTGAAACTAGTTTATCAAATAATGTAGTGATTTTTCTTAATATTTTAAATGTGCCAGAATATTTTTGTGGAAAATAAGGTCTTTGGAATTGTATAATTCAATAGTGTTTGTAGATGATGTATAACTAGCTTTAAAAGTTGTGAATCATACATATTAGATTTGAATGAAAACTAAGTGTGAAATTGGGGTTTGTAGAGTGCAAAATTCAATCATAAATCTATGAATATTAGATTCCAAAAATGCAAAGTGCAAAATCAAATTCTAAACATGCCAATATCAATTTTCAAACTGAAAATTATGGTTTTGAAAGTGCCAATATCAATGTCCAAAAGTGCAAAATCCAATTCCAAAAGTGTCAATATCGAACTAGTGTAGTTTTGGAACCTTATATTAACACTTTTGGAACTAGAATTTTCACTTTCACAATTTTGGACTTTATAAAGGCTAAATTTAACCTATTTTAGAAGGTATTTTGATTGGAACTAATCCAAATTTAATGAAATTGAGCTATTTGGTATTTCATCGAATTGACATTCTACTACCACATACATTTTCTCTATAGTTTGACATTTTCTTTTTAAAAAATAAATATTAACATGTTATAATTTAGTGACAGACAAAATAGGAAAGAGTAGACATATTGTACACAATAATTTTTTTTGAATATTGTATGAAAATTGGTACAAATACAATAGGTTTAGGTAGAGACCTTTCAGTTGTTGTGAGATCCAACTTATTCCAAATTTAGGAAGAGAGGTTGAGAGAATATCTCAACAATATCTAACAAACACAAACCCAATATGATCATTACATTAATGGAAGCATTATATCCAATAGTGATTGCACTTCAATTACAATGATATGGGATGATACTCACTTAATAATTTAGAACTATTTATTTTTATTATTATTATTATTTTAAATAGTGAATATTATTTAATGTCCTTTATGAAGAATTAAAGTATCATTGAATATCCTTAAAACTTCAAATTTAATCCTAATTATAAAATAATTTTTTTATTGAAATTTATTATTTTTTTAATGATATTTGATTAAACTAAATTAAAAAAATTGAAAAAAAAATAGTACTTAATGATTCCATTATAGATATTAATATAGTTTATTGATTGATATGTGTTGATACTTAATAGTTATGAAAACAAATCCATACAAATGAATTTAGACTCTCATGTTTAATAAAGAAAATGAAAGCAAGTTTTCTGTTGGATTACTAAGAGGGGGGGTGAATCAGTAATAGCGTAATTATAATCATTTTTCTTCAAATGTTATATCAATTTAGAATTATTATCCAATAATGAGAAATAAGAAATAAACAATCACACCCATACACAATACACCAGTGTTTTACGTGGAAACCCAAATCGAGAGAAAAACCACGGAATGATTTTTCTTATATGTCTTGAAGAACTACATTCATTGGAAGCACCAACTTCCTTTATTTTCCAGCTGCAACTAGAAGGATGCTCCAACCCCCTAGTTTCTCAGGCTACAACCTGAGGGAAGCTCCAACTCCCCAATTCTCTGGCTGCAACCAGAAGGAGGCTACAACCCCCAATGTTCTCCGGCTACAACTGAAAGGTGGATACAACTACCTGTCCTTGCCTCGTCCTACCACCCTGAAGTAGAAGTAGAATGATGGAACCACTGTCACACTATCACTGTGAGATATACCACTGTAAACCTGTACCAATAAATCTGAACCATGCATCAACCTGTACCTCTACCTGTAATCAACCTATACCATAAACAAGTGCATCAACCATGCACCAACCTGTAATCAACCTGTACCATAAACAAGTGCATCCAACCATGTACCAAGTATGTACCAATCATGTGTCAACTACTCATAAACTATGACTCATCAATATGTACCAACATCATTAACTATACACCTCATGTATGTGCACCAACTACTTGTCTCAACCATGTATTCAACATGTACCACAACCCAAATCCCTCATCAATTTCATCATCCAAATTTGATTTCTAGCTCTATAATAGACCTGGTATATATGATCACATTCCTGCAAACCTTCCTTAACTTTAAAAGAAAGAGACTAGCATTTTCATCAAACTTTTCTTTAGTCTCACATGCCTAGTTTTAGATTAGTCAACAACCCTAACTTGAAGTAATCATAACTTTGAACCTGTACTGTATAAATATCTGAAACTGATACACAATGTTCTTCAGTGTGTTTTATGAAAATCCTCCAAGTTGCACTACTTGAAACCTCTCAGAAAAGGAGTTATAGCAAAAATGGTATACCTTGCTAAATTTTGGCCTATTCTTGAGAGCGACTTTGTAGAGCGTGCCTTGCAAAAAAAGTTTGATGAATTGATCTGAAACTATTACACAGCATACTAACTGTCCTGTAACCAACACATTTGGTCTCACTGAATTTGGATTTTTTATGAAGAATTTATGACGTTTTTACTCGAAACACCTGATTTTGACTAGTTTCAAAACTAACCACAAACCGTATTTTCCACGGAGATTAACTCCCAAAATACAATGACCCACAAGCTAAATTTTTTACCACAGATACTTTAATATGTTTTCTCACTTGCATAGAAATTTCATGGTCTGAATCATTATAGAAAAAATGTTGTAGCGAAAATGGTGAGATGACCTGTAAATAACATACCTTAGAAAGCACCATCAAAAGAATTTATCCTTCCTTGCATTTCGGCCTTCTTTTCTTCACCTTCACTCAGAATTCTGGTTTAGATATCCTTGGTTACCTCAGAAACATATATGTATTTAATATGCTCAAGGTTTATTCAAATGAGAGAGCCTTGCCTCTTATTTATACTCTCCAAGTAGCTTCCTTAAAAACATCTTCTAGGTCACTTGGCCCACTTTTCTTATTTCAGGGTTGGGTCCACTTCTAATTTCTCCATTAAATTTATTATTGAAATAATTTATTTTGTATTCACTTTGAATTATAATACACTTATCACTTCAATTTATTATTTACCTTTTAAAATCTCTTAAACCACTCTGATTACTTTGACCTTTTGGGGCTTCTAGATGACATATGAGGGTCCTCCAACTTCGTAAGGCCATAACTATCAAACCATGAGGAGTTATGTGACGTTCTACATACCACCAGAAATGGCATGACATGTACTATCCAACTAGGATATTTTCCCTGACAAATTCACTTTCCTTCATCTCATTATTCCACAATTAAGCATGGGTTTGCTTACTCCACAAAGCGTCTTCCCATGAGGGCTTTCACCATAAGGGGACCACTTTGGAGTTCATCCATATTTACTTCTTATCAACAATGAAGAAACAATAATGAGTCATATTTACATCAAACAATATTGGGTCCATTACCCAAACCTTTGTGCTACGGGTCTTTTTTCAAGGGTTGACATCAATGAAAACCAACCTTAATCAACAATCTCCCCCTTTGGCATTGATGACAACACTCTGATGCAACACTGAAATCATATCACTCATGCTCCCACTATAACCACGCCTCTGTCCTCTACATCTAATAAATCTGCTCCTCCTGGAACCATGCCTCTGTCCTCTGCATCTGATAAATCTCTCCCCCTTTGTCATCAATGGAAAATGTATCTTTTCATCCGGGGATGCTCCCCCTAACAGACTGTCCTCTTATGGTGCTTCCTCGCGTACATATAAGACATATAAGATAAGCATTCAAAAAGCATTAAAAAAGCATTCATTTTTGGAGTAGAAATAACTCCAAGTCTTTGGTGAAGATATTC
>JASDQU010012887.1:25891-48226 GCA_032191745.1 Picea mariana | reverse complement strand
TTGCGAAATGGCCCCATTTAGATCAACGGTCGGGCTTGATTTAAATTTGATGGCCATGATCACCTCCTTGAAAAACCTGGTCACCAGTCACTTAATAGACACTAGCTCCTTTCCTTGGGCCCACCTACTATGTGACCTTCGGATGTGACCATGGGCTTAATTCCTGGGTGCTTCATGATTTCATGTTTCACAAACTTTCTTCATGCTACATGCTAAATTCTCTGAGTCGCGAAGTCGTGACTTCTTGGATCAGGTGTCATGCATCCCTTTAAATCAGACGACCTGGATTAATATCATCACTTTGGGACCTCGGGCCTTCGGAATTTCAAGACTCGGTAAATTTGCGCATTCCTCACTTCAGTTTTCTCGAAATCACTTTCTCCTCGATTCAGATCGACTGCCACACATCCTGCTAGATCAGACAACCAATGCTAATTTTGGGTTTCGGGAGTTCGAAACTTTTACCCAGCACTAATCTTCGAGAAACTTTGTAATACCGATCACTTGCGGGCCACAAATCTGAACTTCAAATGAAATATCCTCCACTAAAAACCAAACTTACTCGCTCACTTGATTCAAGTCCATATCATACCGCTCTGAGTGCTGCACTTTGTGCTTCTATCTGCGGCCTGTGTAAAAAAATACTTGGACGACTGGTTAAGGGTTCAGGAAAGAAAAAGGATCAGTGATAGAGGTAGAGAGGGAAGTGAACAACCTTAGAGAAAAAAAAAATATTAGGGCCGAGACTTCTCGGGTAGGAGAACAAGAAAAAATAGGTCGATCAAACGAATGAAGGAAAACAAAATAAAAAGTACAAGTCGAAAGGGAGAAAGATAAGATTGGGTCTGCCAAAAGGAGAGAGAGACAAGAAAAAATTGCAGACTTAGGTATAAACCATGAACCCACAAGACTCGGACAAGCTTATATGATAACACTTCCAAATTGGTTGTTTTATGAAGATGTGCCTGTTGCTATTGGCAGGCGTTGAAGGATGTGGGAAAAATTCTCCATCATTTCGTCCCTCTGTTGCGTGAGAGCTTGCTCAAGCAACAAATCTATAGAATCGTTTGCTCTGTCATTTTTCTTTTCTTCCTCCATGGAGGGTTTATTGAGCATGTGAAAGTGATTTTCTTCAGTAGAGACAAGATTGAGACCCAACTTGCTATACTCAGACCTCGTCAGGGACATGCACTGAAAAAAAATGATCAAGAGCAGCTTGCTCTGATACCACTGATCTGGATTATTTTCTGCATGAAATGAGATATAATAAAGAAATGAACAAAGATATTGTGGATATCCAATAATATAGTAGAAATGTATCATATATGCAACCATAAACACAAAGATACAATAATACAGGATTTATATTAATGAAATAAATGTACAAAGACTATAAAAATACAGAGTGAAAGACTCGCTAGAATGGTGGCAGCTTATCTCTGAGAAGAGATGTGTTGGCTACTCGCATTCTCAAGAAGATGGTTACAATGAGGCTCTGAAGACATTTTTACAATAAACAGTAATGTCAAAAACCCTAGACATCCAAAAACCTAACCCTAGGAGATGAAGCACCAAAATTCATGTGGGCCTCGTTTGGGTAAGTCAGTACATCAACTTCCAGGGGTTGTAGCTTTTGCATACGATCTACGTTTGACACACTCAATACCTCGTTAGAGAGATCTATTTGAGGAATGCAACTTTTGTGGGAGAAACATCGAAGAAAATATTATGGTGCTCCCTGTTTTCCCAAAAAAATGTCGTTTAGGGCCCCAAAACAGCTCCAGAAGTTCAGAACCTGAAAAAACTAATAAAAACAGTAAATTACCAAAATTGCCAGAAAACCATTTTGAGTCAGTTGGAAAAATTTGGTGGCCACAGTATCCACCTGGATCAAATAATTTTAATGGAGAATTTAGAATTGGGTTAACCCTAAAATAAGGAAAGTGGGTTAAGATGGTTAAAAGGTAACCCCTTGAAGAAGCTACATGAAAGTATAAATAAAATGAAAGACTATCTCATTTTAATGACACTTGAGAATATTGAATATCTACAAGTGACTAAGGAAACCAAAGGATGTATAAGCTGAATTTCAGAGGGAACGTGAAGTAAAGAAGGACGAAATTCAAGGGAGGATAAATTATTTTGATGATGCTTTCTAAGGTATGTTATTTACAGGTCATCTCACCATTTTTGAAATAACTTTATTTCTAGAATGATTCAGATCATGAAATTTGGAGGCCATTCAAGAAACATATCGAAGTAGTTGTGGTACAAATTTCAACTTGTAGGTCATTGTATTTTTGGATTTACACTCTGTGGAAAATAGGGTTTGTGGCTAGTCCTGAAAGTAGTCTAAAACATGTGTTTCGGGTAACAACGTCATAACTTATTCATAACAGATCCAAGTTCAGTAAGAGAAAATGGGTTGGTTAGATTAGAGTATGTAGTATTAAGTGTACATTTTTTCGATCCATGCAACAAATATTCTATGTGGGGAATGCTCTAGAAGTTCTCTCTCTAGAATAAGACATAATTAAAAAAGGTATGCCATTTTTGCTATAACTCCTTTTTTGAGAGGTTCCAAGTAGTGACACCTGGAGGAATTGCATAAAACACATTGAACAATATTGTGTACGATTTTCAGATCTTTATTCATTACAGGTACATAGTTATGATTATTGCAAGTTACGGTTTTTTACTAATCCAAAATTAGTCATGTGAGACTAAAGTAAATTTTGATGAAAATGCTAGTCTCTTTTTGCTAAAGTTAAGGAATTTTTGAAGGTATGTGATCATATACTCTAGGTCTATTACAGAGTTATAAACCAAATTTGGATGATGAAATTATTGAGGTCTTTTGTTTGAGGTACATGTAGGGTACATGGTTGAGACAAGTAGTTGTTGAGTTGGCACATACATGAGGTGTATAGTTGATGATTTTTGCACATCTTGATGAGTCATATTTTATGTGTATTTCATGCATGATTGGTACATACTTGGTACATGGTTGGAGGCACTTGCTAGTAGTATTGTTTACACATGGTTTATGGATGATGTATCATACTCTTATTAGTATATTATTAGAAGCACATATTGATCTTGGTGATGACTATGACTTGTTGTGTTATACTTGTTTGATGCACATCTTTGAGATTTGTTTTCATGATTGATCTTGGTGAGTATATCTGATTTTTTTGATAAGATTGATGAGACACGTTGTTGTGATAGGTCATTTGGACAGGTTATTCATACAGGTTTGGTGCATGATTGATGCACTTGTTCATGGTACAGGTTCAGGTATAGGTTGGTGCATGTTTGATGCACTTGTTTATGGTACAGGTTGATTACAGGTTGGTGCATGGTTGATGCACTTGTTTATGGTACAGGTTGATTACAAGTTGAGGTACAGGTTGGTGCATGGTTTATGCATGGTTCAGGTTATTGGTACAGGTTGTTTGGTGCAGGTTGACTGGTATAGGTTTACAACAGTATATCTCACAGTGATAGTGTGATATTGGTTCCATCATTATACTTATATGTCAGTGTGGTTGAATGGGGCAAGGACAGGTGGTTTTAGCCACCTTTCAGTTGTAGTTGGAGAACATAGGGGGTTGTAGCCTCCTTCTGGTTATAGCCGAAGAATTAGGGGGTTGGAGCTTCCCTGAGGTTGTAGCCTGAGAAAGTAGGGGGTTGGAGCCTCCTTCCAGTTGYAGCTATAAAACAAAGGAAGTTGGTGCTTCCAATGAATGTAATTCTTAAATACATAGAAGAAAAAGGATTTTGTGGTTCTCTCTCTCTTTGAGTTTCAACGTAAAAAACTGGTGTGTTGTGTACGTGTGTGATTTCTCATTTGTTCATTGTTTATTTACTCTACAACTATTAGATGATAATGCTACATTGATATAAAACTTGGATTTTATGGTGAAAAGGGATTAAATTTCTCTATTACTGATTCAACCCCCCTCTCAATAATCCAACGATACTTGAATGAGAAAAATACTTGTTTTTCTTTAAAACTTTAATTTATTCCCTTATGCAGAAATGCATGTCATGATTCAAAAAATGTATGCCTAGGTTTTTACACACATGCAATTTGAATGATTCATGTTTCTCAGGGCGTCTTAGATAATTTTATGCTTATATACATATTCATATTTTCATTTGCAAACATAAAAGTGGTTGTTGTGTAAAAGAGTCAAGGTCTACCTTCTAAATTGAGAAACCAAAACAGTAGAAATTAACCTAATGGAAATGCATGCCCATGCTTCTATATATCTCCAAATTTAGTGATCGAAGATTTGTGGTGAATTCAATAATATTCAAAATCCATATATTTCATCTGGAGTGCATTTTAAAAAGACTAAGGACTTCTACCTTCAACCGATATTCAATACCTTTTGTAAAATGGAGGGTAAATCTGTCGTACTATAAAATGCATGCCTAAGACTCATATGAACTCCAAATTGAGTGATTCAAAATGTGGAGTTTGGATTTTATCATTTTAGATCTATTCATACTTTATTTGTGTAATTTTAAGCCTAAAACACTCTAGAGTGCGTAAAGGCTAAAAGTTTCCATGTAAATGAAAAAACAAATGCATAAAGGGAAAAGTGCATAAAAATGCATGAAAATAGGGCATGATGAGAAATGCACGCCCTAGGAAGAAAAATGAATGTATGGTGTTTTTAGTTTACAAGTTACAAGTTACAAGACTATGGATTTGTTGTAAACCCTAAAGAATCCATACCAGGGTGATTTGTGCCCAGATTTTAGTAAAGGGTTGAAATACACATGAATTTTTGGAAAATGTGCACATACACTAACTGAAATTGAAAAATGAGTACCAACTACCTAGGTCCATGAGTTGGATGAGGCAGGAGAAGGATATTGTACATCCACATCTCACATAGAATAGTTGTTAGTTTCATTTCCATTGTGAAGACGTACATAAATCATCAAAGAATACGAGGTTATATGACTAAATAAAAAATAAATAAATAAACAAACATGTCAACATTTATGAGACTCTAGAAAGACTAAAATGGAAGACTTGAACAAAGAAAATACTTTTTTCTTTAGAAAAATAATTTATGCCCTTGTGTAGAAATGCATGCTAGACTTCAAAAAATGCACGCATGGGTCTTTACACACATGCAATTTGAATTATTCAAGTTTCTGAGGTTGTCTTAGAAACTTTTACACCTGTCTACATATTTATATTTTCATTTGCAAACAAAAAAGTGGTTGCTATATAAAAGAGGGAAAGTCTACCTTGTAAATTGAGAGACCAAAATAGTAGAAATTGACCTAATGGAAATGCACATTGATGCTTGTATATAGCTCCAAATTTAGTGATCTAAGATTTTGGGTGAAGTTAATAACATTGACACCCAAATCCTTTAATTGATTCCAAGTCTTAGGGTTAAGGTTTTTGAGAAGAGATAACATTTTTGTAATAGACTCGACATTGATATAAAATATAATGGATCAATTTTCAGATACCATGGCTCTTCTTTCAAAAAGATAGGATTGGGGAATTATGAATTGACCCAATTTTGACTCCCATATATGTAAATAATTATGCAAATCCATAAATCTATCACAAGTTAACTTACTTAACTTCAAATTGTGATAGAATGCTTTCAAAAATTTCATAATCACGGTMAATTAGGAATTTTTCATCAGAAGTTAATGGTTAGAAAGATTGACTACCTAATCCAGGTGGATATTGGTGGCCACCCACCTATTCCWACTGGCTCTTCATGTCCTTTTTTGTTCAGCACRTCTTTATGTACTGCTTTATAATTGCGAGTTCTAAACTTATGGGGTTGTCTGAAGCCTCTCAAATTMTCTAGGAGGATACRGGTGGCCTCTCACCGGATCCAATTRGCTTATCTTGTATGTTTTCATGTCAGCACATCTTGTGGTACTTTCAAGGTTGTTTTGGGGCCCTAAATTTTGTTTATTTGTCTAGMCATAGCCARATTGTAGACACAGTTATATWATGATGGTGGAATCTRTAGTTCTCTRAAATACCTTTCCAACGGGCTATCACATGCCTAAAATAGAGGTCGTATGAAAMATTTATGACCCTAGGAAGTTGAGGTACCAAATTACACCAACTTACCCATAGGGCCTACATGAATTTTGGCGTTTCACCTTCTAGGGTTAGGTTTTTGGATGTCTACGGTTTTGGAATTCATGATTAATATGAAAAGGGCCTATGGATCATCATGGTAATCCATATTTCTCAAATAGATACGCGTAGCATCCACATCTCTTCTCAGATATAACTACCACCATTTGAGCAAGTTTCAATTATGTAGTTTTACAGTTTCAACCTATTTCATTATTTAATAGAAGATATTGTTCAATGAATATTTGTGTTATTATTTATATCTTTGTGTTATTGTATTCAATATGTTAATCATCTCATTCTGCACCTAAATTCATATCAGTGGTATCAGAGTGGTCTGCTCTTCATTTATTTTTCTTAATGCATGCCCACGACAAGGTCTGGATAAAAGAAGTTGGGCTCGAACCAATCAACCCATTACCATATAGGTTGTGTTGATCCTGAAAACAACCCATTGGAAAAAAAAAAAAGATGATGGAGCAGGTGATCCTATTAAAATGTTGCTCAAAAAAGCCCTCGCGCGACAAAGGAACGAAATGATGGATAACTTTGCAGATCCTTCAATGGTTTCCCACGAGAGAAGCATCTTCATCGGGCGACCATGCAACCCTCTTCAAGGTACAGGTAAATTTTGATATTCCATTATTTGAAGGACTTATATATGTGGATGATGTAGATAAATGTTGAATATGCGTGAAGGATATTTTTCGCTCCACAATTTTTCTGATCGGGAAAAAATCACTTTTGCACTCCTTAAGGTCCTTCCCCATGTTAAAGACTGGTGGGATACTTTCTCTGAGCAAAGCGTCATGGAGGAATATGAATTTTTTTTGGTGGCCCCTAAATGGGATTCCTTCTAGGACGCCATTAAAGAATAATACTACCCTGTTGGAAGCTACGAGGACCAATACACAAAATGGACTACCCTACATCAAGAAAGGGACCATACAGTACTAGACTTCAACAATATTTTCCATACCCTCCACACCAAATTGGGTATCAAAGATTCTAAGCGTCATCTGGTTCTCAAATACCATGACTGTTTTGGATAGATACATTCAAACATAAATGGAGTTCCTAGACATCACCTCATTGGGCACATCTTATAGATTCAATGTCAAGATCGAGCAAAAATTTAAGAAGAAATGGCAAGAGTTTGGATATGCAAACCCCTCACAGCTGAAGCAAGGCAAAGACAACCCCAACCCACATAGCAGGGGACCAAGTCATGATGGCCTCCCTTAGGAAAATCCTTCCAAGCCTCAACACAAGAAGGGCAACGAGAAGATGAAGAAGGACACAAGAAAATGGTGTGAGTACCATAAAATTCCTTGGCACAACACCGGCGAATGCCGCTCTAAGAAGTACCTCATGGCCAAGTTGAAGGATTCTGAGTCAGAGGACAATTCTAATTCTGAGTCAAATCCTAAAGGAGGGAACCTTATTATCAATGTTGAACCCAGTTCCACGGTCGCTACCACTAAATTCAAGATAAGCGAACTGGAAGAACCAGAGAAAGGGGAATGCCTCTTTCAATCACAGATGTGGGTCAAGGGGGATATGATTCACTTCATTGTCAACAACGATATTCAAAGGAATCTGATTCCATAAGAGGTCATCAAGTGGTTGAACCTGCCAATGACACCACACCCGCAATCCTACACCATCAATTGGCTTCATCAAGGAAGATATCTCTGTGTCAGCCAACAATGTTGTCTTCCCTACAACATCAAGCCTTTCAAAGATGAGGTATTGTTTGATATTTCTCCCCTTGAATTTTGTGATTTTCTTTTAGGACAACCATATTTGTGGAAGCGTCATGTTGTGTATGAGTCTAGAGCCCACAGTGTTATTGTTACTTTGGGTAGACAATTGTATAGGATCCTAGAGGTGGCACCACCTACTGTTATTTCCTTAATTTTTGCTAAGCAATGAAGTAAGGTCATTTCATAGACCAGGAAGTTATTCTTTGTGATCCGTTGTCACAGTAAGCAGAAGGTCACCTCCACATCCATGGCCTCTACACAACGCCTCTCTTTGCAGCAAAAGAAAGTGGATGGGATTGTGGAAGAATATAGAGACATATTCATCTCACCTACAAGGGTATCGATGCACTTCCAAGTCAATCATCCAATTGATGTAACCCTGGGAACACCTCTACCTAATGGACCAGTCTATCGGCTCTCACTGATGGAGAATGATGAAATCAGGCATGAGATCCAAGAGCTTCCTAAAAAGGGCCACATCAGACCCAGGTCCTCCCCTTGTGGAAGCTCGATGATACTAGTGCAAAAGAAGGACAAGACTTTGTGACTCTGCATTGATTACAGAGCCTTAATTAAAATCACAGTCAGGAACTACTACCCCATTCAAAGGATCGATGACCTTCTTGACCAACTCAAGGGGGAAAATTTATTCAGCAAGATTGAGCTAATGTCTAGCTATCATCAGGTTCCCATTGAACCAACTATTGTCTGGAAGACCACATTCAAGTCTAAAGAAGGTCTCTACGAATGGCTATTCATGCCCTTTGTCTTAACAAATGCACCAACCACTTTCATGACGTTGATGGACAATGTGCTAATACCCTTCACCAACTCTTTTTTGGTGGTATATTTGGATGACATCCTCATCTTCAGAAGAATGTGGGACGAGCACATGCAACATATTCAACGGGTTTTGAGCACTCTATGGTAGCACAAGCTTTATGCCAACTTGGAAAAATGCTCTTTTGGCATGAACAGGGTCCAATACCTGGGCTACATTGTTGATGACAATGAGTTACATGTTGCTCCAGCTAATATCCAAGTCATATGTGACTGGCAAGCCCCAACCACACTAACCAAGCTTCCGAGCTTCTTAGGACTCACAAATTTTTACTAACGGTTCGTGTTAGGATTCTCCCATATTTCCAGGGCCCTCAGTCGGGTGACCAAGGGTGGTGGTAGGGACAAGTTCGTGTGGGGGAAGGGGAAAAAACAAGAATTAGAAGATCTAAAACATCATTTGTTCTCATCTCTAGTACTCTCCTTGCCTGATCTGCAACAACCATTCGATATTGAGACTGATGCATCTGACTATGTTGTGGGTGCAGTTCTCACTCAGCATGAGCATCCGATGGCATACCATAGTGAGACAATATCCAATACTATCTAGAAATACCCCACCTATGATAAGGAAATGTATTCCATTATAAAATCATGTTGTCAATGGAAACATTTCATTCTGGGGAAAGAGACGATCATACACACTAAACACAAGCCTTTCTAGTTCATACATACACAGGGAAAATTGCAAAATGACCGCCATCAAAAGTGGTCCACCTACCTGAAACATTTCCATCTCAACATCAAGTATAAGACAAGTATCTCCAATCGTTTCATTGACTTCCTCATTCGGCCTCTTGTGGCTCCACTTAGCATTGTGCTCCATTTGTGTGGACATGAAACATCGAAGTGGCCCCAACTTTACCATCAAGATCAAGACTTCACCAACACATATTATCTCTTGGGTACAGTCGCCACTGTCACTGATTTTCACATTCAAGATGGAATCTTATGCCACCTGGTTCATCTCTGTGTTCCTACAAGCAAGAGTGAAAATATGATATGGGAATCCCACTACAGTCTGGTGGCAGGACATTTTGGCGTAGAGAAAACTGTGGTCGTTCTTCAGAAACATTTTTATTGGCCAAAACTTTGACAGAACATCAACAAATATATCAGATCTTGCATTGCCTACGCCACTGCCAAGTTGACCATCAAGAAGCAATGCTTATACACACCTCTTCCTATTCCCAAGAAGTCACGGGAATCCATCTCCATGGATTACATGCCTGGTTTGTCATCCACCAAGCATGGAAATGAATGTGCACTTGTGGTCATTGATCAGTTTTGGAGGATGGCCATCATCACAGCCTATACAAAGAATGTCATAGTGGTAGATACTGCCAAGCTCTTCTTCAAACGAGTTTGAGTTCACTTTGGGATACCACAGACCATCGTCTCTGACCGAGAGAGCAGTTTCCTCTACACCTGTTGGTCGAGTCTCTGGTCTCTGTTGGACACCAAGATCACAAAATATACTTCTTTCCACCCCCAAACTAATGGCCAAACTCAGGTCTTCAATCAGATGATTTTGCACATCCTACACATGTACAATTATAAGAATCCTTGTACATGGGATGAGAGTCTCCCGTATGTCTAACATCGCTACAACCAGGCTATCCATAGTTCCACCGGCCATAGCCCATTTCAAGTGGGTTTGGGATTCCAACCCTTGGGACCCATTGATGTTGCACTTCCTCTTTCCATCGCAGAGACAAAATTTTCCCTTGATCAGTATACGATCGACAAAGCCACCAGATTCATTGAGTGGATTCAACACATCTTCCAACAGGTACAAGAGATTTTTCAGAAATCCAATGCTAAGTATATGCAGCACCATGCTAAACACAGGGTACCACACCGATTCCAGGTTGGCGACAAAGTCTGGTTACATTTTCATAAGTAGCATCTCATCCAGCCCCTTTGGAAGCTTCATCCACTTTGTTATGGGCCTTACACTATCACCAAGGTTGTGGGTAGCAATGCTTTTGAGCTCAACACTCCACCCTTCCTTCGTCTGCATCTAGTATTCAATGTGGACCTCCTTCGACCATATTTTCCACCATTATTGGACACCTCTAATATCACTGAAAAACTAACACAAATAGAGATCAACCCTGACTGCATGGAACAAGCATCCACCAATCAGATTGTGGACACACAAGTCAAGGTCACTCACCAATAGTAGATCCATCTTTATCGGGTTGTCAAGGMATGACAACTCCTACACCAAGGCAAGTGGCTCAMCCGGGGCCAAATCGAGCAGAATTTTACTCACCTAATGGGGGAACTCAATGCAATGGAGATGAATTTTTCCTAAGGGGGGAGGATTGATCCAGGTGGATATTGGTGGCCACCCACCTATTCCAAYTGGCTCCTCGTGTTCGTTTTTGTTCAAGACTTCTTTCATGTACTKCTTTATAATTGTGATTTCTACACTTATGGGGTTGTATTAAGCCTCACACATTCTCTAGGTGGATACAGGTGGCCTCTCACCTAATCCAACTATCTTATTTTGTATGTTTTCATGTCATCACATCTTGTTGTACTTTCAGGGCTATTTTGGGGTCCTAAACGTTGTTTTTTTGGATCGCCACAATCAGACTATAGATGGAGTTAGAGTCTGATAGTGGAATTTGTATTTCTCTAAAAGACATTTCCAATGGGCTATCATGTGCCTGAAGAGAACGTCTCTTGCAAAAGTTATGACCCTAAGAAGTTGTGGTACCAAATTACACCAACTTACCCATAGGGCCCACATGAATTTTGGTGTTTCACCTTGTAGTTTTAGGTTTTGGGATGTCTAGAGTTTTGGAATTCATGAGTGATATGAAAAGAGAATATGGAGCCTCATGGTAATCCATTATGCTCAGATAAATATGCGTAGAAGCCACATCTCTTCTCATAGATAGCTACCACCATTCAAGCAAGTTTCAGTTCTGCAGTTTTACAGTTTCAACCTATTTCATTATTTAATAAAAGACATTGTTCACTGAATATTTGTGTTATTGTATTCATTCTATTAATCATTTCACTCTACTCCTAAATCTGGATCACTACCTTTCTCCACCTATCCTTATTTTAAATAATAAAAAAAAAAATTGAAATAAGGAAATTAGAACACTACCCAAAATTACTTGTCAAAGGAGAATTTTGTTTCTTTAAATGGAGTCTATTGTACTTGTAATAGATTTTACCGTTTGCATTTACCTTCGGGGTTTATTCTTTTAAATTAAAAAAAAAGAAAAAAAGAAAAAAAAAACGTTTGAATAACATAGACGTGAAGCCTTTTTGATTTGGCTTACATCACAGTGGGAGATGCCATCCATTTTCTCATTTACGAGGAGGCTAAATTTGATTGATAATTCCACCGTTGCATACCAAAATGAATAAGGATATGACACATTACCAACCATTAATACAATGGTTTATAATTTAGGCCTTCGATCGCTTATTATCCAGCATGCACTTTCATCGACTAAAATAAAATGAGAATGTCAATCTTGGATCTATATTTTTGGTCTGACTGTGTCTGTTGAATTTTCATTTCAAACCCTATTTGTTCTTTGTTGTGTGTAGACAAATATGGAAAAAATATGTAGTATACATGGTATTGAACCTAAATTTAGGCCTGAATGACAAGGAAAACGTGATTTGAATTGAACACAAATAGAGCCATTGTAAACCATTTCATATTGAACAAACAGCTACAAGATGTACATTCTCTATCTACATAAGCAACGAGGATACATATCGAATACATTGTGGGTTCGAACCCTCCTTGGATGGACAGGTGGGGTCGGTCTCTCCTTGTACATGTTTTCTCTTTTGTGCACTCTTAGTAATGGCAGGTGGGGTATAGCAATGTAGTGGTCAGCGGGTTTGGAGTGGGTTTATTTGGTGGGGGTTTTGGTGCCATAGTGTTTTTTGTTTTTTTGTTTTATGTTTATTTTTTAATTGTTATTTGTTTGTAATATAATTTATATTTACTAATAGTTAAAATCAATTAACACATGCTCAAAATGGTTTCAAAGGTTATAGGTTGGTGGGTTATGAGAGAAATCGAGGTCAATGACTTCTAACCAACCAATGATACATACAAGTATATGACATAACACTTAACTACAAACAATTAACCCATATAATAAAATAATTTAAATAGAATAAATCATAGAAAATATATAAAACATACCTCGACCTACATTTCAACAATTCAATATCATTGATCTTCTTCTTTCTCTGACTCTAAATCTGTCTCATCTGATACATAATTCGGTTCAGAATGCACGTTGTAAGGATTTGGCATAGAAACATCATCATCAATGTCATTTTCTATAATCCCATCATCCATACGATCATCGAGAACACTTTCATGTACATCTATCTCAACTTATTTGTCTTCTTTGTCTAACATGTCTACTTGCTCCCCAACATGATATTCTTCTTGAATATCATATTTTTCTTCTACATTATACTTTACAGGCCTTACTCTTGGATCATATCTAACAACATATGACCATCCTACTTTACCCGAAACATCTGAGTAAAAGACTTACTCACATTGGATTGGAAGAACAGAAAGCTCAGTACCTAGCTCAAGTGTCCTTGTATCAACCATGGTAAAGACATTCTCATGCTCAATAATAGGTCTTTCAAGATCATGTTCATTCATTCATAACATGTACAATTTGACCTTGAACAAGGTTAATTTAAATTATTTAAAGTCACAAATTCAAGTATAGCATTCAAATATCCATAGTATATATTTTCATATACCTTTAGATGTCTGCCATTTCATATACCTTTAGATGCCTTCCATTTCATATACCTTCAGATTCCTATGACCTGAAATACTACAGTTATGCCACAATGAAAGGTTTTTTTTTTTGTCAATCATCTTTTTGATGAGAACTTTACAACCATTGCACCACATAGCCTTGTGGTGTTTCAAATACATTATGCCCAACACGTCAAAAATGCATTGTCAATTAATTAACATATTTATAATTAGTAAATATTTTAATGAAAAAATACAATATACATTAATATAATTGAAAATAAGTAAAAAATGTGGGTGAATATGCTTTCATGTTTATCATTTAAACCATATGCTAAATCAATTTCCCTTTGTGTAATATTGGTATCTTGATTACGATGAGCCTCTTTAACGAATGTAGCAAACCCTTCCCATGATAACCTACCATAACATTGTATACATCATTCTATCTATAACTTCACCCAATCAATATTGTTTGCAATGTATAAATGTATTTCATCCCACTATCGACCAACTATATACAAAAATAACAATGCATCAATAATTAGGTACCAGGGAAAAACTTAATAATTTATGGAAGAATAAAAATTAAATAGGTATGACATAGATAAAAATGAGTAAAAACATTTATTGTATATCTCTATAATTTGATTACCTTTCACTTTCCTCATTATACTTTTCCCCAAGAGGACCTCCCCTTCAGATTGGTCGATGGAGTTCACATCCCAAATGAGAGGCATATTCATACTTGCTTCTAATTTAGGAATATACTAAATAATATGCAACAATGATTGAAATACCATATATCCCTCCACAATAGAAGCCTCGGGATGTGCTCTTTGTTGAAAAAATGTTTTCAATGATTTGAAATGCCTCTCCACCATCCACATTGACCTTGTGTGTAAAGGTCCACAAATTTCAATCTCCTCAACCTGGTGTATGAGGTAGTGTTCTTGTGCATTGAAAAATGAATGAGATGGGTACTTTTTCATTTCACACATTAGGCAAGGAATTTCTCTCCTCCAATACCTTATATCTTATTTATGGAATTCTTTATATGAAAAACACCTACACCTAATGCAAGCAAATGATTGCAATTTTAAGTATATAAATTGAAATTAAACACATGTGAACAAGTTCTGCAACAAATATTTTTCATGGAAATTGTTACTTACCTTGTGTATTTTTCAAGATCATATCTGACTTGTTTTATGTTGTTTTCAAAGTTATGGAAGAGATATTGATAGAACATACTATAACAAAAAAAGAATCATGATAAGCATTAGAGGTAGAACATACTGCAACAAAAAAATAAACAAAAAAATACCAAAAGTATGTATACCAATATAGAAATATAACAAAATAATTACCTTAATGAAGGTATGCCAATCATGATTTTTTACCCCACCAAATTCACCTTTMTTCATTAAGATATTATTTATGTTTGAAGCAAATCCTGTAAGAAATTTAATTTTCCTAATGAACTCTTTTATAACAAAAAAATTGTTTCTCTTTAAATAACCATGGAATACTATCTTGATGTTCATCGCTATTTGAATTAATCACATTTTTCATTGCATGACTAGCTTCCTGAATGTCACTACAATTTTTTTCATTTTTTTCTTTGTCGCTCCTTTCATCTAATATTCTCCATAATGTTTATGTTACATTCTGCCCAATATGCATTGTATCAAAAAAATTAGTTATTTGTAGGTACTCATAATAGGGAAACCTATTGAATTGTATAAGGTATGTTTTCAATCTTTTTGGAAGCTCACAATGCCTTGACAACATTTATGAAAAGTAAATGAGATTACAACAATAATTGTTAGATAGAGTAAACATATTTCAATAGAAATTAAAATTGTAAAACATTAATATATATGATACATACAATAAATGCTTACCATCACTATTTCTATTATATTCCAACTTCCATAGGTGAGGTGTCATACTTCATGGTTTTATTCTAGTCTCTTCTTTGAAATTAAGAAATATTTTTTTTTGTTGTTTGATACCTATGTTTCTTATGGAAGAAGTGCCTATACTCATCAAAAACCTCCTTTCCTAAAATTCTTGAATGACAATATTTTCTCCTAGGACCACATATTGGACATGCAAATTTACCCTTTCTTTGTAGGCCTACAACATATGGGTTAATGCTAGTATTAATTATATACCAAGGAATTATTTTAAAATAATGTATGACATTTTCAAATATATATATATATATATATATATATATACTATTAAAGTGCATTATTACATTGCATACCACAAAAATGTGTTATCCTTGGTGCATCATAAATTTTGTATGTAAGTATTCCATGGAATTGAAATTGTTTTTTCTCTATTGGTCTAGAGATGTCGTACATAGTGGTGCCAACCCATAACTTCAGTAGCTAGTTAATAATAGGATCAATATATACATTCATATCTTTAACTTGGTACATACCTAATTTATTTAAAGTACACATCATTACTACTTTGTATATATGTATATATAAGAAATTATGTAATAAAAAAGACAAATGAAATGTTGCGTTCAAAAAATTATTGTAAACAAATACCTGGAACAATCATTGCTAACATTGTGTGCTCCTTCTTTATTAAAATCCAAGGAGGAAGGTTATTGTTTATAAAAAATATAGGCCACACTAAGTAAATAGACCTGAGTTCACAAAATGGATTAACATTGTCGGTTTCCAATGAAAACCTAACATTTCAATCATTTTCTTCTTTAAAAGTTGGAAATCTATCTTCAATGCTCCTAAATATAGAACCATCTACAAAAATTTGAATAACATGATATTCACTTATGTTCTGTGCATGGTAATACAAAAATTGTGCTATGGTTTAGCACCTAAACAGTTGTTGAAAACATGGAATTATATGGATATGAAGAAGAACCTTGCGAGGCACGTGTTTTGTTACTTGATCAATTCAATATATACTTATTTGACATTTGACAATTTTGTTTATTATGTAAATTTTCCATAATATATAATTTGATCATTAGGACATGCATCGATAGATTTGTAATCCATTCCAGAATCTTTCATAATCAAAGATAATTATTGGTATGTGCGAGGTAAACTATTTGATGATGGTAGGAGAAATTAACATAACAATCTACAATGCAAAATATAACTAGTTAATGTAAAGAATATTAATATTAAATATTGCATCCTTAATTTACACATTAATTAATAAAACTAAGAATAGAGAAACAAAACAAAAATAGGCCTTTTATGTATATGTGATGAATTATTTTACATATATTAGGATCTGAGTGAGACAAGTGTTTGACTAACCATTAAATACCTTCAAGTTCACCAACAACAATATAGTAGAGAGAATATGTGTTCTCTAGCCTTCGTAAAGGGGTTATTGCGACTTCTTAATCATAGGCAAATAATGAATATCATAAAAATTGTCATCCATTGGACAAAAGGTTTCATGGATCAATCTATTTATACCATCATTCTCAATTGTGCCATTATTAGTTTCATATTCTTCCACATGACTAACTTGATCTCCAATATTCACTCCATCTTCCTCATTCTGTACAACAAGATTGCTACTACTACTTGGAACATTCCCAAGATCACACTTAGGATGCTCTTTTTTTATAATTACAATCAATAAAATGATATTAGTGTATGTAATGAATATTGAAATCATAGAACGATCTATGAATACAATCAATACAAAAACATATAATGACTAGTTACTTACCAAGAAGATATCTTCATACCCCCCTTCAATGTGCCCAAACTGTCTAACATTTATTTCAGTTGTTGTTATTAAAAGTCTTCTTCTATTGAATGACCCGCGATGATTGCAAAGGAAACAAAATTTCCTGTCACCCTTTGCTTCCAATGTCGCAAATAACCTTTGAAAAATCCTATCATTTTCCTCTAGAGTAATGTTATATGGCATTGTAATTAACTGTTACAACAAAATCCAATGAAGTAATATAAATACAATATACAAATATATTCTACTGATTTCACACATGTAAATTCATTTATATAGACCAAAAAACATAATATACATAATACAGAGGAAGAACCTTGCGAGGCATGTGTTTTGTTCCTTAATCGGTTTGATATGTACTTATTTGACATTGTGGGCATTTCGTTTATGATGCATATTTTCCATAATATCTAATATGATCATTAGGATATGCATCAATACATTTGTAATTCCTTCCAATATATTTCATAATGGAATATAATTCTCGATATGTGCGAGGTAAAGTATTTGATGATGGTAGAAGAAATTCACCCAACAATCTACAATGAAAAATATAACTAGTTAATGTAAAGAATATTAATATTAAATATTGCATCCTTAATTTACACATTAGCTAATAACACTAAGAATTTAGAAACAAAACAAAGATAGACCTTTTATGTATATGTGACGAATTATTTTACATACCTTAGGATTTGGGTGAGACAAGTGTTTGACAAACCATCCAATACCTTCAGGTTAAAAAACAACAATATAGTAAAGAGAATATTTGTCCTCGAGCCTTCATAAATGGGATATTGTGACTTATTAATCAAAGGTACATCTTGAATATCATCAAAATTGTCATCCATTGGACAAAAGGTGTCATGGATCAATCTATTTATACCATCATTCTCAATTGTACCATTTTCAGTGTCATCTTCTTCCATAGGACAAACTTGATATCCAATATTCTCTCCATCTTCCGCATTCTCTACAATAGGATTTCTACTACTACTTGGCACATTCCCAACATCACACTTAGGATGCCTTTTATTTATAATTAAAATCATTAAAATGATATTAGTGTATGTAATGAATATTAAAATCATAGAAATATCTACAAATACAATCAATAAAAAAACATATAATGAATACTAACTTACCAAGGGACGATACTCATACCCCCCTTCAACATGTGCAAACTGTATACAATTACTTTTAGATGTTGTTATTATAATCCTTCTTCTATTGAAGCCCCTACGATGATTGCAAGGGTAATAACATTTCTTGTCACCCTTTGATTCCAATGCCGCAAACAACCTTTGAAGCATCCTATCATTTTCCTCTAGAGTAATGTTATATGGAATTATAATTAATTGTTACAACAAAATCCATTGAAGTAATATATGTGTGATATAAAAATACATTCTATCGATTTCACACATGTAAATTCATTTATATAGGCCAAAAAAAATAATACACATAATACGGAGGAAGAGGAGCTAAGACCCCATATGAGATGAATTAAAGGAAAGGGAAACAATTTAAATCTTCCATTTCATCAAAAAGTTGGGAAACATCCTTCCAACATTTGTAAACATTTTTATTAAATTGTTGGCATGCATCCTCCAACCTTTCACACTGGGTCAAAATCCAATATTGTTGAAATCAAGGAAAAGGAAGAAACTTGAATTATTACCCTAGTATATAGTCTTTAGGGTTTACAACATATCCATATTCCTATAAATTGCAACATGTAAATTACCAATTTCATGCATGTATTTTTCTTGGTAGGGAGTGCATTTTTCATCATACCCTATTTTCATGATTTGTTATGCATTTTCCCCTATTTATGCATTCTTTTTCATTTACAATGCAATTTTTAGCCTCTATGCACAAAAGAGGGTTTTTGTTTTGAAAATGAAGAGATAAATTTATTAAAATATGTAAAATGATAAAATAGAAGCTCCACAATATGAATCACTCAATTTGAAGGTCATATGAGTCTGAGACATGCATTTTACAGAAACACATTTTTACCCTCCATTTTATAAAAAGTGTTCAATATTGGTTCAAGGTAGAAGTCCTATTTCATTTGAAATTTCACTTAGGGTGATATAGGTAGATTATTAATGTTATTATATTCACCCCAATCTCTTATAACTAAATTTCTTGCTTTATAGAAGCATGGGTGTGCATTTCCTATTAGGATATTTAGACACTTAGGAGTTAGTAAGATATACTTGGTCTATTGTGTCATTAGGTAAAAGTGTGTTTTCTAGTGTGTTTCTTTAGTATGCATTAGTATGCATTTGTAGTTAGGAAATCCGACGGTCACGATATGTTCCCGACATAGAGTGATCTGATGGTTCATACTCTCCTCGATCTTAACGGCCATTGATCCATGGTTTAACACCTGATTGGTCCCTGATATCTATTTAAAGAGCATGGAGGGTCATTTTCCGATAATAGATTGTGAGAAATTCTCTTGTAAAATCTCTCTGTAATCTTTTTCTTTGCATTAATAAATTTCTCCAAGTGGTTGCTTTGGTTGGGGCTGTGGATGTTTCCCCGTAGGGGTTTTACCACGTGAAAACATCAGTGTGTTTATATTTGATCTGGTTATGTGAGTGGTTACTAAAGGTGTTCTTCCTCTATTGGAATAACTGTGTTGTCGAACATGGTATCAGAGCCTGTTTGAATATCCGCTCTTGTTGTAGATCGAGATCGTGAAGCCGAGTTGCCTCATCTCCATTTTCTGTCTCTTTCGTACATTTTTGGCCTGAGAGGACTATTCCATTGCGTCTGGAGCACTCATTTCATTCAAGAACACTTTGCGTTTCACTCGAAAATGTTTTTGTTTTCCCAAGATACGGCTATTACAGTCAAATCCAGAGGTATAAAGTTTGAATACGCATTTTTTAAATTTTTTGCAGAGAAGTTTTTTGGGTTTTATTTCGGTTTTGTTCTATTTATTTTCGGGTTTCTACTCTTTTAGATCTGCGTATTCTATTTTCCCCGTGCCCTGTGTGATCTCAGAAAATAAAAAACAGATAGGAAAAGATGCATCTTCCGAGTAAGCTAACCGAGATCTAACCCTTGTTGTCATCAAGAAGCGAAATTTTTTTCTTGTGTGAAAAGAGTTTTTTTTTTAGCAAGCTCTCGAAGGCCATCTTCAACAAAAACAACAACAATCCTCCTTCTGAACATTACAATATGTTTTGCTAGACCATTTGGTTAAAAGTTTCCTTATTAAGTAAGAGGTCTTGAGTTCAAGTCTCCCTTTTGTTACCTTTTTTTGAGAAAGTTCATGCTAAAATTGTAAAGTGTATTTCACTTCAAGTATAAAAGTGAATCACTATAAGTAGCTTTAATATTTTGTTTTAGATTTATTTATTTTTCATGCAACTTTTCTATAATAAAGTAACTTCATTGTAAAAGTGATCCCCACTTCTCTTTATAAAAGTGGGTCACTTCATCAAGCAACTTACAAAATCACGTGGTCATTTGGTTACCGATTGTGCCTTTTTTTAAAAAGGGCATAACTCTAACATCAAAAGTCGGTTTTCAGTGCCGTTTTTTTTAAACCGCATAACTTTTTGAGCTCTTTCCATCCAGATCATCATTTTTAGTTTTTAAATCCACATTATCTGCATATTTAATATGTCTTCTACAAGTACTATCTTGCTTACCAACAACAACTACTTCCAATGGAAATATCATATGGAATATTTATTAAGAAGTAAAGGCTTGTACTAGATTACCTTGTGAAAGGAAAAATCACCCACTGATGTTGATAAGAAAGCCARGTGGGATAATAGGAATGACGAAGCACATGGACTAATCGGAATTTCCATCTCTCCTAATTTAAGGTACCACATTCAAGACATTGATGACCCCGAAGAAGCTTGGGAAAAGATTGAATTTGTGTTTGGTAAACTCAATATTATTCGAGCACAACAGTTAGAAACTCAAATACTGACCTTGAGTCCAAGTGATTTTTCTTGCCTTGGAGACTATCTATCTAGCTTCAAAACACTCAGAATTTTATGTGAATATTGTAATATAAAGATGGAGGAAGAGCGTTGCATCTATCTTATTCTTTCTAAGCTAGGTAGTGCATATTATTTATTTGTATCTACCTTTTATGCCATGAGAGAGGCTCTAGGGGAAGAAGCTTATGAAAAACCCACTCTTGATTCCTTTTGTTCTTGTTTGATTCAAGAGGAAAATAATCTTGTACAATTTGGAGTGATCAACACTGTAGGTCCCTCCAACAAAGCCTTAGTTGCCCAATAGAAACATAAACCCAAGTATCCCAAGAAGCAACATCCTCGCTACAAAAACAAACAACATAAGAGTCCCAAATCTGCTCAGAAAACTTCAACTCCTACTGGTGACAAAGGAGAAAAATATAAAAGTAAGAATACTAACAGACATTGCAACTTTTGTGATAAATATGGTCATGATGAGTCTAAATGTTTCAAGAAGATGGCATCTTCAGAAGCAGCGATGAAGAAGCACAACATCAATATTGATTCTACTTCTTCTTCTCATGGACATGCACTTTCTGCTTCTAGTTTATCCTTCAATGCGAATTCTACTTCTACTACTTCTTCTTTTGATGAGTGGCTTATTGATTCAGGATAATCTTATCATATGGCTAAGGATAAAGCAATATTTTCTGTTGTAAATGAATGTAATACCAAGAAAATATTTGTTGGTGATAATAGTTCTCTTAGTGTTATAGGATCTGGAACAGTTCAAGTAGATAATGGTCATTTTAATGATGTATTATGTGTTCCAAGTCTTTCTTGTAACCTTCTATCAGTATATCAAATCACTCAATTAGGTGAAGGTAAAACCATCGAGTTTTCACCTCACCAAGTTGTAATCAAGGATCTAAAATATGATAAGCATGTTCTTGCAACTGAAATTACTGACGATATTACCAGGTTGTACAAGTTTGACAACTTTGGGTCATCATCTTTTTCATCAGTTTTTGTTGCTCATAGCGATGACTTGAACAAACTTTGGCATGAGCGGTTTGGTCATCTAAACTATCGTTCATTGCA
>JASDQU010012887.1:0-25791 GCA_032191745.1 Picea mariana | reverse complement strand
TCTTCGACATTTGTGCCTTCTTATGATCTGGTTTCTTCTTCAGATGATGACAGTGAGGATTAAAATCCACCTCTGCCTACTCACCCTCCTCCAGATGATTCCTTTGAACCTGAACTAACACCAGCTCCACTGCTTCCTAGATGGGTCTGTTCAACATGAGAAGCAGTTGGTGATCTTGTTGGTGATCCTTCATATCAACGTCAGACACGTTCATAGTTCTAATGAGCCTCTTCTCTTTTGGATCAAGTTTCAGAAACTCATGATCCAGAGACATTTCCAGAAGCTTCAGGTCATGCATATTGGGATACAACAATGAATGAAAAGTATCGCTCTTTAATGGCAAACAATACTTGGGATCTTGTACCTCTTCCAAAAGGAAGAAAACTTGTTAGATGTAAATGGGTCTACAGAACTAAGTATGCATCATATGGAAGTGTTTAAATACACAAGGCTCGGTTAGTTGCCAAAGGATTTTCCCAAGTTGAAGGAATTGACTATAATGAAACCTTTTCCCCTGTAGCCAAAATGAATTCCATCTGCCTTGTTCTTTCACTTGCTGCCTCACATAAATGGGAGGTCCATCAGATGGATGTTAAATCCTCCTTCTTGCACGGAGATTTGCAAGATGAAATCTACATGGAAAAACCTCCTGGCTATGTCCATAATGACTCTAACCTTGTTTGTCGCCTCAAGAAATCTCTTTATGGTCTCAAGCAAGCTCCCCAAGCTTGGTATGCCAAAATGGATATCTTTCTTATTGCCACTGGATTCTCTAGATGCCATTCTGATCCTAATGTCTATACCAAGATAGTAGGAAGCCATCTCATAATCCTTTTTCTTTATGTTGATGACCTTATCCTTACTAGTAGTGACTCGAAACTTGTAAAGCATGTGAAAAACATCCTTAAGAAGAAATTTGAAATGATAGACTTAGGATTTTTTCACTATTTCCTTGGCCTCCAAGTTTTGCAAACCAATGAAGGAATTTTTCTTTCCCAGTCTAAGTATGCGTGTGACCTTATTCATCATTTTTACATGGATGATTGTAAACCAACCCCTTCTCCCTTCCAGTCTGGAGTCAAGCTTTCTACCACCTGTACTTCTCTTGAAGTTGATGCCACCCTATACCATCAGTTAGTTGGTAGCCTCTTATAATTGACTCATACCCGTCCTGATATTTACTTTGATGTTGGTCTTGTTGCTCGATATATGAAAACACCCCATGAAATGCATTGGAAAGAAGCTAAAAGGATACTTCGCTATGTTCTTGGTACAGTTCAGTTTGAGATATGTTACAGTTCAGGGGGGACTCCTTTATTGGTTGGTTTCACTGATTTAGATTGGGTCGGTGACCCTAATGATCATAAGTCTACTGTAGATTATGTTTTCAGCCTTGGTTCAGGACCTCTCACTTGGGCCTATAAGAAACAACAGGTTATTTAACTTTCTTCAGTAGAAGCAGAGTACCAAGCAATGGTAAATGTAAGTCAGGAAGCCATGTGGCTTCGACATATCCTTTCAGAGTTTGGATTCCAGCACCAGCATCGGACCAGCCTTTGGTGTGACAATCAGAGTGCCATCAAGCTCGTCAAAGACCCAGTTCAACATCATCATAGAAAACACATCGAGCTACACATGCACTTCATCAAAAAGCTCATTCATGATCAAGTTATTGAAGTGCTCTATTGCCCTACAGAAGTTCAAGTTGCAGACATTTTCACAAAGTCTCTTACAGAAGAGAAGTTTTCCAAACTTCGATCTATGTTAGTAGTTCAGGAAGTTGTTATTAAGGGGGGATAGGCTCTAATGCCTCCTTCCTTCTCCTATTGTGTCACTATTGTAAATCCTTCAATCCTATCCCAAGTTGTTCTTAAGGGGGGATGTTAGTATATTTAGACACTTAGTATTTAGTAAGATCTACTTGGTCTATTGTGTCATTAGGTAAAAATGTGTTTTCTAGTGTGTTTCTTTAGTATGCATTAGTATGCATTTGTAGTTAGGAAATTTGATGGTCACGATATGTTCCCAACATAGAGTGATCTGACGGTTCATACTCTCCTCAATCTTAATGGCCATTGATCTGTGGCTTAGCACCCGATTGGTCCATGATCTCTATTTAAAGAGCATGGAGGGTCATTTGTTGATGATCGATTGTGAGAAACTCTCTTGTAAAATCTCTCTGTAATCTTTTTCTTTGCATTAATAAACTGCTCCAAGTGGTCGCGTTGGTTGGGGTCATGGATGTTTCCCTGTAGGGGTTTTACCATGTGAAAATAGCGGTATGTTGATCTTTGATCTAGTTATGTGAATGGTTACTGAAGGTGTTTGTCCTCTGTTGGAATACCTATGTTGTCGAACATTCCTTTAGGTCACTTTATACTATTTTGGTCTTTCAATTTACAAGGCCGATTTTGGCTCCTTTTTTTATAGAGAAACCACATTTATGTTTGAAAATGATAACAAAAATGTGAACATATGTGTAAATTATCTAATACATCCTCAACAACTTGAATCCCTCAAATTGGAGGTGTTTTAAGACGTGGGTTTGTTTTTTTGTGACCCCTTGCATGCATTTTACATAAGGGCATAAATTAGAGTTTAAAAGAAAAGCATGTATTTCTTACATGTGACTTTTCTTTTTTAGATGTGGAGACTATAACAAGCTTGAAATACAATTTTATACAACAAAAAAAAACAATTGTTGCTTCCATTATTTGCCAAATGGTTGGCATGAAAAATCAGTGATGGAAACAATGAGGATTGGATGGGTGGGAAATTGTATCATACCCATCCTACAATAAGTAATAAAATATTGTATTCCTTAGTCTTGCATTTTAGAGGTCACAGTGGGAATTTTCATGCAAAAAACCTCTTGTTGTTCATAAAGGGAAAAAATTCCCTTGTAAAAGAAAGAGATCAATTTGTTAAAACTGGCCTTGTTTAAATTCATTCCCAATGGTAAAATAGGTATGATTATATCAAGGATATATAGGCTTATGAAACATCCATTTCTTGAAATAAAATGTCCATTCGCCATGGTGAAAATTGCATGCCCTCAAAAGGAAAAATGCATGAAAATAGGGAAAATGACAAATGCACACCCTAAGAAAAAACACGCATGCCTTGTGTTGGTAATTGTATGTTGACCTTATCCCCAGCAGAGGAGGTCATGAGTTCTAATATCTTGTTCCCCCTTGGGGTTAGACTCCATAATCAGGTCTGGTGGTTTACCTCATTTACCATCCATAAAAGTGGGGAAGTACTCGAGGGTTTCACGTGAAGATATTCCATCGAAAAAAAATATGTATGTTGACCTTCTGAAATTACAGGAAAATAGGGTATTGAGGACTTGGAAGGGAAAAATGAACGTATCAAGCTGAAATTGCATGTTGATTTCATGGGATTGCATGTTTACATAGTAAGGAGGAATATTCACATCTTTTTAATGACAAATTCACACCTACACTATAAAAATGCACACCCTTGACATGCTATTTAACTCTATGTTTTACTAAACCCTAGATGGTTCTTCCTTATCCCATTTGAATTGTTTTCATAGGAAGATGAATGAAAATGGATTTTTATTCTTTGTGTATGATTGATTCTACTATGGCATATCTTATAAAAATCTTGAACCCATGTTTGACAATCTCTTTGGCCACACACACATGTAGTTAACCTTGTATGTTGAGTTGTTTCTAGAATCCTCAAATATTACAAAATCAAAGTAATTGTAATTATCCCACACCTATGATTGATTTTAAATGCATGAAATATATCTTGATTACCATTTAATTTGAGATTGAGTGTGTGTTTTTGTATTATAGTTGAAAACATTTGTAATTTTTCTCTCTAAATCACCCTAACACATTATGGAAATATTTTTTTATTTTCCAAGTTACAACACTCGAATTAGAAAACCCATGACAACTTCCTCTCATTTAGAGGATGGTAAGTTTTCATTAACTCTCAAAAATTCCAACTCCAATGTTAAATGCTACAAATTGACTTGATTGTGCTTATAAAAATGCACATCCAGTTTTGTAAAAGTGTTATTTGTACTAAATAGTATCTAATCTATAAATATTTATTTACTTTATTTATCAAAGTTCTTTATAGAAAAATACACAAATATAGTCGTAAATCATTTTAAAAAAAAATTAGTTTCCTGCGAAGGGTTTCCTCATTGTGAACATGCATTCCACAACTTCCATTCCTCAGTGTCCATTCTTATTAGAGGCATTCCTCAAAAAAAAATTTCAAATTTGAACCGGATGAAATTTAAACAAGGGTGTTCTCTACCATGGGTGCAACAGTTGAAACAACCAGTTCGCAGAATAAAAATTTCACTATCAACAAATTCTAGGAGTGTGTTGAAGCATGGAGAGACACAACAAATTGTCCAATCTGTATGCTAAATATCCTTATAAGAGTAGAGGTTTTTCACTTTATGTTTGTACCCTTCCATTTCAAAAATCATAATATAGATATGGCCATAGCTAATTATGATGACATGGCTACGGAACTGAAAACATTTGGCTAGAGCATTTACCTAGATGTTGATTTTCTTGCGAGAGAAACAAAAATTCCATGCAGAGGGGGAGAAACATTTAAATCCAAAAGAAAACCAAGGTAGAAAAGATGGAGTTGACCACTAAAATGTAATTCCCCAATACTCACTGGTTCATGGATTGTACAATAAACTGTTAACTGAATGCATATGTTACTCTTTAATGAACGTAAATATAATTCCAATTATCAACATTATATATGTGGGTGGGTTTATATAAATAAATATTTTATCTATACTAAAAATAGAATATCATAAGCTAATAGTTTATTGTGAATAACAGTAATGAGAGGTAATAGTGACATACCTCTTGAAGGAGGAGGTTGACCTCCTGAAATTTCTTTGCTGAAATGGACTTGCCTGAAACTATTTCCTCCCAATAAACTAGGAATAGAGCCTCTCCGGATCCCTAGCTCTATGAAATTTGATTCCCTGGCCCCCGAGCCCAAAATCCCAACAACATGAGTTCCCTAGTAAAATTTCTCGAAGAATGGTTGCATCGTTCCTTCTCCTTCCTCCTTCCTCCCGATTTCCAAAAAAAAAAAGAACTCCTCGTCAAGTCTCCATGCCCCTCTTTCTTATCCCCTTATCTTGAATCCCCCTCCCTCATTCAATTCTTACCTTCTTTATCCTCTCATTAATTCCTTCACCTACCTTTTAATAATAAAATAACAAAATGATTCACATATAATTTTTCAATAATAAATTTAATTTAACTTAATAATTTATGATCATTAAGAAATTAAATTGGGTTGTTACATACACTCTCCCTTCAAGAACATTTGTCCTAAAGTTATAGTAATTTACAATATAAGGGTAATGATACATGATTCATACATCCATATTAGATAAACAACATCAATTTAAAATAGTTATGCATTCTAGTGTACATGTGCAAGGCATGTAAGCGTAGCTAGCACATACATGACTCACATGTGTACTAATGACAATATTTATCAGACCTAAATAAATTCATGTATGCTCCCGATCTAATCAATAATGTTATATATTTCATAATATATGGTAAATCATTTGAAATGTTTGCAGAATCCTTCAATTATACTAATTTAACGCAAGCAACATTTACTTAGATAATTGTAGTTTTTTTTCTAAAGGAAATCAAACAGTTCTATTATATGCTAAAAAAAATACTCTACACATTCTCAACCACTTCTATTCATCCTGCCTCCCTAACTTACTTCCATCCTCCATTCATTTCCTTCCTTTACTGGACTATATAGGAGCATCAACTATATTTACCTAACTCCAGATAGAACATATAAGTGGAAGTTCCAACTAACTTGACCAAGCTTCCCCAACAGGAAACTGACAGTCATCATCACAAATCTAGGGTAGCGTGGACTAACATTGTCCTCCCATGACTCTAGGTTTCAGAAGATACACGGTGGGAAATTTCTCCACCCCTCCTAATAGAACTAGGGTCAACACCCTACAATGGACCATACAGTGGTACTGTGTTGTTGGGATTTTTTCATCGTATATTCAGTTTCAAGAAGTCTCTTTACCTAAAAAACCTACACTCACCCACGTATTATAGCAAGGAATTTTAGTAAACATAATGTAACATGCTAAGATTCAAAACATATCATTTCTCAGTCAATGCTCATGACATCAACCATTTATTACTATCATCTCTCGACAATTTCATATCCCATTAATCTACATATTAGTTTATAACACAAACTCATACATATCCATATATTATTATCATGTAAATGCATTTAATCATATCATTAACTCGGTATACATGTATCAACAAATTTAAATTTAAAATTTCTCAAGCTAGAATTAGGTTCCATAATATCCATCATAACTCAAATAATGATAAAAACTCATAGTATTGACATTCACATAGGTCCACATGTCTAGAATTTTAAGTGTATCATTAATAGTTTCACAATTAATAAGCAATTAACATATGGTTAGAGGATCAGTAATTATATCTGTCTAAGTCAAAATCTAGCATTACATACACCCAACCTTCAGAAAACATAGTCCTGATGTGGTAAAAAAAGTGAGGGATGATTTCATCGTAAGGTCTCTACATCCTCCCAAGTAGTAGATCTTGGGCTATACTTGTCCCACCGGACCTTAACTTGGTCTACCAGATGATTCCTGAGTTGTCGGATCCTAAGGTCCAATATGCGTAAAGGTTCGACCATCATGGTTCCTGTGTCCGAGACTTGCAATTCCTTCCAATTTTAGTTTGCAAGATTCATCAACAACATAATGGCGTAGAAGAGATACATGAAAAACATTATGAGTTTTATGCAAGTGGGATGAAAGTATGAGGCGATAGGCAACAAGTCCAATGCTCTCTTGGATTTTGAATGGTCCTATAAATCGAGGTGACAACTTTGTTCCTTTCCCAAACTGAATGGTACTCTTATTAGGCATGATACAAATGAAAACTTGATCTCCCACTTTATAACTTCAGTCATTCCTATGTGCATCAACATAACTTTTTTGTCTATCATGTGCTTCCTTTGGTCGTTGTCTAATTTGAATCACCTATTCCTCCATATCTAGAATCAATTATGGCCCTACTGTCACTTGGTCTTCTAAACTTTCTCAACTTAACGATGTCCTACATGGCCTTCCATATAGACCTTCATAGGGCGACATTCCAATTGAGTCTTGAAAAAATTTATTGTAGGAAAACTCTACCAAAGGTAGGTACTTATCCTAATGTATTTGATTATCCATAACATACATCATAAGAATGTCTTCCATAGCCTGATTTACTCTCTAATTTTTCCCATTTGTTTTAGGATGATATGTTGTGCTCAAGTTCAACCAATTTCCCAACGTTGACTGCAATTTTTTCCAAATACTAGAGGTAAATCGGGAGTCCTTATCTGAAACTATATTCTTGTGTAACCCATGTAGAAAAATGACTTCACTTATAAAAATGTGTGCCACATCAGTGACATTGTAAGTGTCTCTAACTAGAATACAATGATCACTCTTGGTCAATTTATCAACTATAACAATAATAACATTGTTCCTCAATGATGTGAGTGACAATCTTACAACGAAATCCACAGAAATGGCTTCCCACTTGGACATAGGAAAATCATATGGTTGTAGGAGACCTATCGGGTGGTGATGATCATCCTTCACTTGCTGACACTCAAGGAACTTGGTGATGAAATGGACTAAATCACACTTCATGCCTAACTAGAAGAAAAGATTCTTCATGTCTGCGTACATTTTCTTCACACCCAGATGCACACAGTAAAGTTCTCTATGGGATTCCTTGAGTATGATGTTTTGAATATCCCCACCCTCGGGGATGTACATCCTTCCTTGATATCTTAACAATCCATCTGCTTCAAGGATATATCCTTCATACCTGGGTTGTCAATGCCTCTCACTCTGTAGGGTTGAAGTAACCTTTAAATACCAACTATCTCCAAGACGTTTCCCCAACACTCGCTCCCTCAAATTAACCTTCAGGGGAACCAAGGAGAAGACACGTAGTCTCCTTCTCAGGGAATCCACGACCACATTCTCCTTTCCCTTGATGTACTAAATTCCAAAATAATACTCACTCATAAACTCACTCCATCACCTCTCCCTGGCATTGAGATCCCTTTGAGTGAAGAGATGCTTTAATATTTCATGGTCTATTTTGAGCTCAAATCTTCACTCGACTAGATAATGCCTCCAAAGCTTCAAAGCTAGCATTACAACTACCATCTATAAATCATAAGTAGCTTAAAGCTCCTCATATTTCTTCAACTTTCTTGATGCATATGCTATCACTCCCCCATAATGCATTAGCACAACTCCCAATCCTTGCTTCGAGGAATCCATGCATACTATGAAGTCTTTTTCCATATTCGACACTCAAATAATTGGTGGACTGGATAGTAACCTCTTAAGCTTGTTGAATACAACATCACATTCCTATATCCATTCATACCTGACTCCCTTGCACTGCAAGGTGGTCATGGTTTTCACTATCTTAGAGAACCCTTCTACAAACCTTTGATAATAACCAGCTAGCCCCATGAAGATTTTCACCTCATGAGCATTTTTTGGCATTGACCATTCCATAATGGCCTTGACCTTTTCTGGGTCCAAACAGATTCCTTCACTGGAAATGATATGACCTAAATAATGAATCTCTTTCTAGAAGAAATGACACTTCGACAACTTTCCATGCAATTTGTTCTCTCTAAGGCATGACAACAACACTCGTAAGTGTTCCTCATGTTCTCTTTTGTTCTTGGAATAGATGAAGATATCATCAAGAAAAACATGTACAAAGAGGTCTAAGTACTTTCAGAATACACCATTCATGAGGCTCATGAAAACTGTTGGAGCATTGGTCGAACAAAAAGTTGCTTCAATGAAATCATAATGCCATAAACGAGTTTGAAAGGAAATTTTAGGATTATCACCTTCCTTATTCCTTCACTGGTGATACCCCGATCCCAAATCAATTTCGGAGAAAACTAATGCTCCTTTCATCCGATCAAACATATCATCTATCAGTGGTATTGGGTACCTATTCTTCACTGTAGCATGCTTCAAGTCCCTGTAATATATGCACAGTCATAAGGAACTATCCTTCTTCTTGAAAAAAATTACTAGTGCACCCCAAGGTGAAACGCAGGGCCTTATCAAACCTAAGTCCAGTAGTTCCTTCACCTGCATCTTCAACTCACAAAGTTATGGTGCTATCATCCTATATGGTGTCTTGTAAATTGGCTTCACACCTAGTTTTAGCTAGATGGTAAAATCAAGCTCCCTTTCAGGAGATAACCTTGAAAACTCTTTCAGAAGAACATCCTTAAATTTCAAAAATACTCGATACTAATCCATAGAGGGTCCTTTCCCTCCATTGACTACTTCCACTACATATAATCGACAACCTTTCCTCATGCAACATTTAACCTTCATTTTTGAGATAAAGTGTAGAGACACCTTCCTATGTATACCATGGATCTCTACTGCTCTTCCTTCATCGTCAACACAAAGCACCCTCTTCGTGAAACAATAAACCATATATCGACGGGCGTCTAACCAATCCAACCCAATGATTAGGTCATACATCCCTAGAGAAGTGACGTACACTATCAACCTAGTATTACACACTCCCAGATCTACTAGACAATAGTCAATGCTAGGTCCTACCGCTTGCTTTTCCCCTGAAGCCATCTCGACTTGTTTAAAGTCATCGTTCTCATAGGATGCCAACCCAAACTTTTCTAATGCACAAGGTGAAATGAAACTATCTATATCACCATAATCAAATACCATTTTAACCTTGAAATGATTTAGCATACTTGACATCTCCACCATCGTGGATTGATGTGCTACCTGACGATTATTGACCACTTAATAAATATGGTGGCTACTACTCCCTCTTCCCATCAGGGCCTTTCCTTCTCTATGTACAAATCATGATTGTGACTCTCGATAGTCACACTGGTAATGAGGTCCTCCGCACCCCAAATAAGTAACATGGGGTGGAAATTGTATGCTACCCTCTGAAGGCCTCTAAAATGAGTTCATTCCCTTGGATCCCCTACCCCTACTCATTGCCCCCTGAGAAGGTCATCGACCTGCTTGCATCACAGGTGATGAGTGGGATGTTGTACTTGGTTCCATTTAAATACCTGTTCTAATTGTTTTAGGTGCGACTCTATTCCCATAAAGAGGTGTCCTAGAGCTTCCTCCTATGGAGAAGGTCCTAGGGGCCTTCCCCATGAATCTAGGATGTTGTGGAAAGGTTGATCTCATACCTTCATTTAATCTCATATGCTCCTCTGCGTAATGAGAATTTTCAACTACTTCAACTAGTGACAATGGTTTCCAGATATGCACCATGGCCCTTATCTTAGGGTTTAACCCGTGCAAAAAATGTTCTACTTTTCGTTGTTAGATATCCATGTATGATACATATTTTACCAACTCCATGAACCTGATCTCGTACTCTTCCACAATCCTGTTTCCATGAACTAGAGCATGAAATGATCCTACCTGTTTTTCCTCATAGTAAGCTCTCATGAGACGGTATCTAGGGTAAGGTGCAACTGCCTCTCCATATTACCCCACTAGTTCAAGGCACTATCCCTCAATTGAAAGATGACTATCTTCACCTTTGGTGTGGAAGCATAGTCTCTTAAGGCGAAACATCATATCATTCCTTCCAACCATGCCTCTGCACATTCACTTGCATGACCCCCAAAAAACTTTGGGAGTTTTATTTTATGCGGTTCTCTGGTGATGTCCCCTGGTAGAGGCCCTCCCTCTGAGTCCCTCGACGCTTCAGGGTTACCCACTCCAGAAAGTGGGGGTTCCACTTCGACCTCCACTTACTTTCATCCCTTTAATGCCTCATTAATAGCCTCTAAGGAGTGCAAGATGAGAGCTAGCCCGGGCGATGGTGGTGGAGGTACCTGTATTGGTTGTCCTTGCAATGATGCCCCTGGACCTCAATTTCCTTGAGTTATAACCATCTTGAATAAATGAATCTGTGTTTAACCAACTGCTTATTAGAAACCGGTTTAAGGATTTCAACCTTTTACTTAAACTTATACTTGCAAACGTAAGGTTAAGCATTAGTGTCTTTATACTTGTCTGTAAACAAACATTAGTCCCATAAGGTAAGTGGCTAAGGGTCAAGATCAAAATCCTGTAAGCTTCGAAACTTGTCCAGGCAAGCTACTAACTTGTCGTCTTGTTAGTTATGCTAACACTAGGGTACTCGTCAATTACCTTATTTTACTTATTTGTATGACCCCTCTAAAACATGGATCAACCCCTTCTAACCTTAAAATAAATAAACGAAATAAAACATGGATACAACCCTTTAAAACATGGATAGACCCCTATAAACATTATGTATCAACCCCTTTAAAACATAGATACAACCCTCTCAAAAATTATAGATAAACCTCTTACAACCTTTTCATTTATCATACAAATTTTAATTATATATATATATATATATATATAATTAATTTATTTCCTTAAACAAATTAATTTTTGTAAGGCCAAACAATTTAATTAAATAATATATATAATCTTATCTTATCTTATATACATGGGTAAAGCCACAAATTATAAACTCAATATATATTTGTTTCATTAAAAAATAAATAAATAAAGCTATATGATGTGTTGTATGCACCAAGATTGACAGATTGTTTTTACTTATCTAAGTAAAATTGCAAATAGCACTTCAAGGTGGACTTTAACCAATATAGGTACCTCATAAAGTATGAAAAGAACCATTACAAGGTAGTCTAAGTAAAAATGAAAAATAACACTTAAGGTGGACTTCAACAAAGGTAGGTGCCTCATAAAGGATGAAAAGGACCATTACAAGGTAGTGGTTGCAAGCATAGAAAACGATGGCTAGAAGAATTTTGAACTATACCAATAGACTAACCAACCAATTTTAGAGGTTGACAACAATGCCAAAACTTCCAAAACTTAAAAGTTATCTTCGGAATTAGAACTTAGAGATGAGCAACCTTAATTACCACACCGTAATACTTTTGAAGACATTGAATATGGTTTATGGTTTGGGTTGAAGTAGTGTATGTGATAGTTTATCTACTAAGAAAAAGTCCAACATAAGCAATTAGAAACATCATCATTAAAGAAGCATGGAATGGTAAGAACCACAAGTAAGTGATTTCAATATTTTTGGGTTGAATGCTTGTGTTCATGTTCAAAAGAAGGATACACGTAAGATAAGTAGGATATATTTTTGAGTTTAATGCTTGTGTTCATGTTCAAAAGAAGGATACAAGTGCAGACAATAGTAGTCAGGTTGGATAAATTTTGTTTCCTTTTATTTCAGTGGTATTATTCTATGGATTTTTAATGTTTTTGTTACTGCTTTGAAGGAAAATACTAAATTTTCTTGATAAAGACTTATGTATTTTGTAAAAAAATTTATATTATTAATATAATTTTGAGCAAATTTTTATTTGAAAAAAGTAGAAAAAGTAAAAAATAATAATAAAAAATTATTTTATTAAATAAAGTGAAAACGATGTATAAAGACTCTTTTATTATAATAATTTTTTAATTTAAATTAAAAAAAAATTAAATAAATAACAATTTAAAATTAAAAAAAAATAATAAAATAAATTGAATAGGGGGTAGGCCCACGTCTCCGGCTCCCTCACTCACCCAACCTATCTCTCTTCTCCCCATTCACAAACCCTACCGTCCCCTATGCTCATGCTTTCCCTTTCACCCCGCCTTCCATTATTTTTTAGTTCGTTAGATGTAAGCATAGGTGGGAGTTGAGCAGAGGGATTCAAGGAATTATGCTGGGTGTTTCGCCGTTTTGGGTGTAGCGGATCTGGATTTCATTCACCATCTTGATACCGCAGGTGGTTTTTATGTCTCCAGAAGAAACCGAAAATGCCAGATTTGGGGCTAATTCGATTGAATCTCGGTGCTATTTGGCACGAGTTCGAATCGTAGGAGGTCAGCCAATATGGTTCTCATAAAAGGAATGAACCTGGCTGTGAACGATGTATTTATTGGCCCTAAAACGCTAGCCAATAATGAGAGGAACAGGAAGCCCGAAGAGGAATACTCGGCACATTTGAGAGCAATAGTGGGAGGCTGCGATGCTTGTAAGCGGCTTCACATAGCGGTGTATTTCATTTATTAATCAATTAAATTTTTGTTTCTTCCCATTTTCTTGTTTTTAAGATGATGTTTCACTGGGTCGTGCAGTTCATGATCGAGAGATATTTTCTTTCGTTCAAAGCCCTAGTCGGTGATTTTTTGTAAACGGCGCACGACAGTTTCAGTCATTTAAACTCGGAGAAACAAGTTACAAGTATGAGTTCGCATATTGTTATAATTTTTGGGTTTGCACCAAGCATGCCAGCTTGAGTGGGCTTAATGGTTAAGAACATGTGTTTCCTCCTGAGAGGTCACAAGTTCAAATCAAATCCAGAGGGGGTAGGGTATGTATACCTTCGTAGACTTTACCAGTCAAATCGTTGGGCCGAGGGGGTCCCTTGTCCCACAAACAAGGGGGTCTCATACACCAATTTGGTGTGGCTTGGCGGTGACCTTAAAAATAGATTATTATTATTATTATAATATCGTGAAAGGATTTCCTCTGAGACTCACAGTCCACTAGCAAAAGGGAAAAAAAAATTATTGTCCAACTCCATGCATTACAAACAAGCTTGCCACATGTAGGTGTATGATGCCACTGATCGATGGCTTCCATTCACCTCTGCCCATGAGACTCGAGGGTTTGTGCAGTGAAAGGCTCGAGCCATTATTTAATTGTCGAGGTTAGCGATGTTTTTTTTTGTCCATTGATATGTTATGGTCTTAACTAGCATAGCAGCTAAATAGTTGTTGGTGAACGCCGAAAGGTTAATAAGATAAAATGAATCCTTAAAAGAATATATTACATTTTATTATTGATTAACAAATAAACGGTTGAGCTTCATTTATCTGGTGTTAATATTTTAATTTTTGTTAATCACTTATGTGGCAATCAATTAGCTATCAAAGTAATTTTTAAATATGATTATGTAAATGTAAAAAAGTAAACACATAAATAGATATACTTATAATAGCTAGGAAATGAATGATTGAAATCACAGCCATTTATTTTGTGTGACTACTAAGAATATTTCAGCCATATTTAATCCTGTCCATAGAAAACTTATTAAGCACTAAACCCCTATTAAATCTGTCGATTGTCAATAGGTGTATGCCTTTCGGAATAATAATTTAACACAAGGGGGGGTCATGCGTGAAAATGAATGGGCGTTCAAATGATACTAGGGAAGTGTGGTGCAAAAATAGTATATATGTTTATGTGCCATGGTGTTTGCATTTGTTTTAGCGGCCCATAATTTCTTTAGAAACTAGTAGTCGAACCCTATGGTCGGTTGCAATTGAATCATCTTGTAAATATCTTGAAGAAAATTATTCAATAGTATTGGGCTTTTGAAATTGCAACTACTTTTTTGTCAACTTTGTTGTGTGTCTTATTTTTGTTGCTAGGCAATAATCTTTTTAGATCATGGTAAGAATTTATTTCCTCAAAAAAAAATATCCCTTTCTCTTTCTTTTTTTTCTCGATATGACACCAATAGAAATGACTTGACTTTGCATGGGATATCGGGTTACTCTCGTCCCTTATTTGTTTTATTTTAAGGGATTACTATCATCTAACTCTTATAATTACTTTTCCTTTCCCTTTACCTGGTACAAGGTTGGAATAGTGGAATAGGGAACACTTGGTACAAGGTTGGAATAGTGGAACAGGGAACACTTCGACATGGGACTGCAAAATATGTATAGGATCACTTTCCTTGCTGCAGTCTCCCTCTTCTTCAAAATTTCATTGGGTAGTTTTCTTAGGGTTCCAAGGTGGTCTCTGGGTTATTTATGGTGTTTTAAGGGTAATAATTAAGGGTTTCAAGCAAGCCTATGGGTAAGCCCTAGGTTTCAGATTTCAAACTGGGTTCTAATACCATTTGTAATACCCCAATACTCAGGGGTTCATGGATTGTGCAACAAATTGTTAACTGAAGGATGTGGGTGGGTTTATACACATAAATATTTTATCTATACTCAAAATAAAATATCATAAATTAACAGTTTATTGTGAATAACAGTAATGAGTGGTAATAGTGACATACCTCTTGAAGAAGGAAGTTGACATGCTAAAATTTCTTTGTTAAAATGGCCTTGTCTGAAACTGTTTCCTCCCAACCAACTAGGAACATAGCCTCTCCGGCTCCCTAGCTCTAGGAAATTAGATTCCCTAGCCCCCGAGACCAAAAATCCCAACAACACTCTTGCCTGCTACGAGGAAAATCTCTCTATGGCTACGGTAAACCACAACAGACGAAAATGACTGCAAAAATCAACTCTCTTATCAAGTATGGTATGAAAACAAATATTCTATCAAGGCAAGATAAAAGACCTACCTCGTCGAGACGTTCGATGAAGTCCACCACGTCTCGACGAAGTCCACCATTGAGCACTTGACCGAAAGCATTACACCTAGAACTAGTCCTCAACAACCGAGCAAAGCCAACATATGGTGATATTATATAATGTTAGCACATTCAATAGTATAATCCATTAATAAACATAACAAATATGCCCATGGAATAATAATTCAATGTATTTGAAAGATATAAATTGGACGAGAAAATAGTATTTTCATTAATATATAATTAGCAGAACTGAAAAGGTTACAGACTTTCATGTCGTCACGGTTTGGAACCAAGAAACTAAGTTCCTTCCAGTTGGGCCTCTACCACTTCAATCCTCCACCAAAGGCAAGCTCATAAGAGAGAGACAATGAAGTTCTCAATCAATAAGAGAAGAGCTTGGGGTTTAAACACTGTGTTCAGACTTAAAGGACAAAGGGATGCAGACTCAATATAAAGTAAATAATTCCTCCAGAGTAACTTTGCTCTCAAAGTTGAATTCTTTCTCCTCTTTTCCATAGCTCGGAATTGACTCATTTATAGCCTTCAAAATGGCACTGAAGGGTCAATTCAGAACATTTCTAGTATATGGAAGGCCAAGGATCATAGATCTCATGTCGTGACATGGAAACCCGACATTAATTTTCATTTTCTTGCACAAATATCAATGTACACGGGATGTAGTGGAGCAACGTATGTATATGCATATTGTATAGTGTGCAAGATGCATACATGTGGAAAAATATTTTTTTTTATCTCTGGATCTTACAAACAAGGATGATAAGTGTGCATGGGGAAATAAAAAAAGGCCTTATGGGAAAGATTGCATAAGGTGAGACAAATCTTTCTATAACAGATTCCCCCTAATGTGTGAGGTTAGAGGATTACCTGTGATAGACAAAATACTTTATAAATAACCCAAAAGTGGAGTTGTAGGGGACTAGCTGGATGAAATTGTTTCTCATTACATTCTTCACTGACTTTGCATACATGGCTGCCAATAAAAATTACACAGCAGATCCATGTGAAAATATACCAAACAAGTGTCTATGGCCATGAATAGGCAAATACAAATTCGATTACATGCCAATAGTTTTCATAGTCACAAAGAAGGCCCAGTAAAACCAGTCTCAAAACCAATATGAAGATATCTGTATACAATGGAGTACAATATGATCTCCCATGACCACTGAAGTCATATAGGTACTGGTCCAATGAAAAGGAAGCAATAGATCAGGAAAGTTGCAACCACATAATGATGTCTTTAAGTCTTCTACACAATATGCCAAAGGTGAAAGTCTACCTTGTGTGAATAAATGAGTTGAGGTCAAACACAATGAGACATCGTTTGATTACCGCTCATTGATGTATATCGTTAACAAACATGAGACAACCTACCAATAATTGAAGTAGGTATCAAGGCACCGAGTACATTATTACAAGTGTGAATAAAGGAGATAGTGTTGAACACCTGAAGAATCTATCAATCAAGAGACATTGATGTATTCCCAACTTTCGATGGCGGGAGATCCTGCCACTGATGAATGCAAGCCTCAAGGTACTCATAATACTCTATGTCTCGTTTCTAGAATAAATCAGCTGAAGTCGATGGAAGGAGACCCGCTGAAAGGAGCACATTAAGGTATCTCCCATCATTCAACACAAGTTACAAAGCAGGAGCTTCATTATTTGGTGGAAATTGGACAAAGAACGTGTTCACGAACCAACAATCCTGTGCGTCTTTTGCACGTGCCAAGTGCAAGCGATACACAAACAATACCCTATGAATAAGATCCAATGGTTAAAACTGTTGATAAAGGATACGAAACGACCAATAAGGATAATGGCATCCAAGATAGTGCACGAATGTCAATGTGTGAATAGATGTCTTGTCCTCGAACACAAGGTAAACCACTCTGTCAGTGACTGATGATGAAATGTCAACTGTTGGGTTCAAGGTTACCTACCAATGATGAAAGCAGGGTGCATAATAGGAATACAATATCATGTGATTCTGAGACAACCCGAGGGTATGGATGACATGCAAAGTCAATATTTCTTGGGAGTGGCCGACACATGTTGATATACTTCCTTTGAACAAGAGAATGAGACGTATGGAGGAATCCAGTAGCATAGACCCAATGATGAAGCCATAAGATGTAGGAGGCATTAATAAAACTCTCTATAGGGACTGGAAGAGTAATCATTCGGTAGAGAAGACTTTGTAACAAGCTCATCTTCCTAACGCAATTCTAATCCCAAAGTTATGATGACAAATGGACTCAATAACTTTATGCTCTATTCAAATGTGACATGACTATTTCCAATACAATATAATACTCCCTTCCCACCCGTCTTCTTTTATTTTAATACACAAATGAATGCTATGATACAGTGGAGGAAATGAGTGTCACAAGTAAGAAAAACTAGTTCCAGCAGTGGAACACACCTATGCTCATTGCAGGGAAATGCATGTGGGAGATGGATACTTGGGGGAATGTTCCCTCCTAGGTGTAGGGTGTCAAATTGTGAAGGATATAAACAAGGCTCTTCTTGGTTGAGGATGAAAAAACTGCTAAGGAAAATGGTTTATAACGCAAAGCGATAAATGACTATAGGATCAACACTACAAGCAAGGGCATGAGATGCAATCACAACTTAATGCCAAAAAATGTCCTTTTTTATGACTTATAGTCTACTTGGTGTGAAAAAAGGATAAACTTGTGCCAAATAGATGTCTTTTCAAATCCAATTTACGAGTGTGAAAGAGACAACTTCACTCGAAAATCTTTTCTCTTTTTGACAATGAGTCAGAAAAGAGCTTAACTAAGACTCAAGATCTTGCAAGTCCAATTTAACGAGTGTGAAATGGACAAATCACTCGACAATATTTTTTCTTTTGAACGAGTCAGAAAATAGCTTAACTTGGACTCGTTTGGGAGAGTCTAGGTGGTAAGTCATGAGGGGTGGGAAGGCTCCCGTGCAAAACTTTTGCGAGATGCCAGTATCTTGTGAATAGACGACATAATTTTGGGAAAACCCAAATCTCTCCAAGTCGAGGAGGATAAAGCACTAGCTGAGGATATGGTCTCAGTGATATAATCAATAATGTCTCTTACTGGAAAGGACACAAGCGGGGGTATTGGATACCCCACTCGACCATCCCAATCAAAGGTGATCTCCTCAAAACTTGGAGGGAGAGGACTCGAGGAAATTAAAACCCTCCCTCATTCAGAAGGTGCATGATCGTGAATGCTGATGACATGGAGAGTAGGATGGACTAGAGATTTCACTGGCACAACCACTTCTTCATTTCTAGGTTGAAGAGGATGCTTGATAATAGGGATAGGGGGCACACTACCCTCGACGGGGGTGTGATCAGGAGATGATTGAAACGACATTATGGGATTTTCAATCAGAGGAGAAATAGGGTGTGGGGAAACCATAGACGCCTTAGAACCCAAAGGGCCCTTAGGTGAGCCCCACACTTCTGGGATCAGAGAAGTAGCCAGACATAAACGAGTAAGGTGATCCCCTTCACATGTTCTGCAAAGGAATTTAGGCTTATGTCTGAGACATCTAAGCTTCTCTATACCCCCAACATCGTTCACAATGGCTAGTGACATGTTCTCAATGATATTGGCATAGGTGAGAGAGTCATCTCCAACATGATGTATAGAGGTTCGAGATGTGGCATCGATATGATTCATGACAATTAGAGTGGTTCCCCCAGCATGCCTAACAACTGTTGGGTGAGGGTTGTCAACATGACTCGCAGAGGTTGTCGACTCATCTCCAACATGATTGGCAGAGGTTGGTGATGGAGCTCCAGTATTACTGGTAGTGACTAGGCTAGTGGAAAGTTATGGCATTTGATACCAAGGTTCGAGGAAGGATTGGATTTGAAACATTGCAGGCTAAGAAGGGTCTTGGTTTACCCCTTGCCCATGTCCAGAAAGGTAGTATCCTCCATTTAATTGATTCAGAGAGGTTTGAACGGGCATCATCATTGAATTCTGGGATGAGAATGGAGTATGATAAGGACTATTCAAGTGAGGATATAAGTTTCCCCCTTGTGAAGGGATTCCGTGAAGAGGGTAGCTCGAACCGTAAAACTGATTCTCCCCGTATGAAACACCTGGGGATACATGAGCACCCATCATGGGAAAATTGTTTGAAGGAACTGTCATGGAGGACGAAGGATACAAAGAGGGGGTGTAGTAAGTAGAATAAACACCCATTTGATTATTGGCTCTTGAAAGAGCATAGCTAGGACTGGATCCGTAAGAGGGGAGGTTCCAACCTCCTGTCGTGAAAGATTGTTGAGGGACATGATTCATATCAAATGATGACATAGGAATCAAGGTCATGGTGCCCCTAGATCCAATGCTAGGATTCATATAAGTGGACCATGGAGGATTGCAAGGGTGAAGGGATATCAACATGATAATGACTAGAGACGCAAGGCATGGCGTGTGTTCCATAGTTCTTCATACCATTATGAAAACCAAAAGGATTCGTCCCCATGAAATGAGTACGCATCATGGGGTAGGTAGCAGTGAACGAGGGAGCCAAAAGAACTCCATTATCCATGATAATGAGAACTCAGTATAAACTCTTACGGCCAACTAGTAATCAAAGAGTACACCAAAATTCAAATGGTCGATATGCATACAAATGGGGTAAAGTGGTTGAGTGGCCTCCCTCCTTAAACAAGGTATGTCTTGTCGAAGAGGGGCCTGAGACTCCCTGCTAAAGATCATATGTAAAAGAATCAGTTATAAGGGCCCTCATGGGCTTAACAACTAGTCGGTCAGATCCCCTCGAAGAGGTAATCCTCCATAAATTTTGTGTGTTGTCCGACCCTTATCTGACCCAGGGTAACTACAGAATAACCCCTGCAAGTAACCTATGAGACACCTAAGTCAAGAAAATAATAAACCACTGTATAACCAATACACATGCAAGCAGTCATAAGTCAGTTCCATCATATGGGCAGGGTAGAAAAGATCGAAACCTTGAAAGTATCACTGCTCATGGAGGTAAAGGCACTAGCAAGCTCCCCAAATACGAATAGATCCCTAGAAATATCTTTGATGCTAGGAAGGTATCAGAGGGATATCCCTTCAACCGACTTCACGCGACCTCATGATTAACTCCGGTGTGAGCGAAGCCTCCTCATATTACCAATTATACAATGGATTTATCCACTCCCTTTCCGAGACACATGTTAATTTAATTTTCTTGGAGAGATTTACTCACAAAATATTATTCCAAGGCACTAAATCCTAACCTAGTTTGTGTAGCCTAGAAAATAAAATCATGACTAATCAATTTTAAATTATAGCGTTAATTTTATTGACCGTGATTACTCAAAAATGTATGGTAGTGAAACTCATGATGTTATGACTCTGCAAGAAAAGTAAATATGAAAATAATGCAAATTCCTAACTTTAACTTTCAATGAATAATATGCTTCTAAAAATGCAATTTTCAATTTCAACTCTGCAATTCTGAAGTAAAAATGCAATCTTTCCTTATATGCACTAAGCTAATGACGAGGACTCAAAAGAAAAAAATGCCAAGAAATGCAAAATTCCTATTTTTTGTATTTTCAATATCATAAAAATGAAAATGCATGGACTGGAAAACAACTTGATATATGAAATCCTTTGTGTATAGAAAGAGATAAATCAAACATGATATCAAGTAGAAAAACACCCAGCCCAATGTACAAGGAAAATAAAAAATTAAAATATGATGAGAAATACTTTGCCCAGAAATTCAACCAAAGATAGGTTTCATGTCATCCCACAAGCACTTAACAGACACTATAGAGACCCAAGATGTCTCAACAAACATCAAATCCCACCCACCAGTCACTAGACTAAGAAAACAAGCAAGTAAAAATGATGTATGCGACTGTTAAGGAAAATAGAGTGTATATACGCATCCTCCAGTGAGACAACTTGCGTATGTATGCGACTGTCAAGATAAAGGGCACGTATATGCTTCAAAACAAGGCTAGGCAAGGGAGAAAGGCTAAAAACTCAGACCTATAGTGAACAGGAGCTCTCAAGTAATGATGCAACAAGAAACACAATAGAAACAACATCAATCTAAGGAGAAAAGTACTCCAAACCCTAAGAAAGAAGATTCATTCCCCAGTGGAGTCACCAATTCTTTTACGAGGAAAATTTCTCTATGGCTAGGGTAAACCACAATAGATGGAAATGACTACAGAAATCAACTCTCTTCTCAAGTATGCTATGAAAACAAATATGCTAGCAATACAAGATAAAACCCCTACCTCATCCAGACGTTCGATGAAGTCCACCATTGAGCACTTGACCCAAAGAAATACACCTGCAACTAGTCCTCAACAACCGAGCAAAGCAAGCATATGGTGATATTATATAATGTTATAGCATTCAATAGCATAATCCATTAATAAACATAACAAATACGCCCATGGAATAATAATTCAATATATTTGCAAGATATCAATTGGACGAGAAAATAGTATTTCTATTAATATATGATCAACATAATTGAAAAGGTTATAGACTTCTGTGTCAGCATGGTTTGGAACCAAGAAACCAATTTCCTTCCAGCTGGGCCTCCACCACTTCAATCCTCCATCCAAGGCAAGCTCATAAGAGATAAACAATGAGGTTATCAATCAATAAGGGAAGAGCTTGGGGGTTGAATACTCTGTTCATACTTAAAGGACACAGGGATGTAGACTGAATATGAAGTAAATAATTCCTCTAAAGTAGCTTTGCTCTCAAAGTTTAATTACTTCTCCTCTTTTCCATAGCTCAGAATTGACCCAGTTATAGCCTTCAAAATGGAACTGAAGGGACAAGTCAGAACATTTCCATTATATGGAAGGCTAAGGATCATAGATCTTATGTCATGACATGGAAACCCGACATGGCTTTTCATTTTATGGCACAAATCCTGATGTACATGGGATGTAATGGAGTAGTTTCCATATGCCCATGTTGTATAGTGTGCAAGATGCATAGATGTGGAAAAATATATTTTTTTAGCTCTGGATCTTACAAACAAGGATGATAATTCTGCATGGGGAAATGGAAAAAGGCCTTCTGGGCAAGATTTCATAGGGTGAGGAAAATCTTGCTATAACAATGCCCTACTAAAAATTCCCCAAGAATGGTTGGATCGTTCCTCCTCCTTCCTCTTGCCTCCCGATTTATAAAAAATAGAACTCCTCAAGTCTCCCTACCCCTCTTCCTTATCCCCTTCCCTCGAATCCCCCTTCCTCATTCAATTTTCAGGTCCCTTATCCTCTCATTAATTCCTTTACTTACCTTTTAATAATAAAATAATAAAATGATTCACATATAGTTTTTCAATAATTAATTTAATTTAACTTGATAATTTATGATCATTAAGAAATCAAATTGTTTTGTTACATCAAATATGTGGGAAAAAGGTACATGTTCCCAGGAATGGTTTTAGAATGATATATGTTCCCCAAGGACTATACAAGTATTTGATTCAAATTGTCCTTAGGAAAATTATGAATCATCATAAGACTGATATTTTTGGTGACTGCATGAGGCTAGTCATTTATTGCATTGAAGACAGAGACACAGATGTCCCTCATATATTGGCTATAAAATTGCATCGTGCTCTTAAATAAATTAAAGAAAAAAGAATGTTAAGTTCAGTTTCTCAGGCACACTGCAAAAAATTATTGATTTATATCGACCCAGTGACCAAACAAGCCCTCTTAAAACCTACATTAGGAGATCAAAAACAAAGAAACCCATTGAAGTAGTACTTGAATAGACTGCATTTGATGGTGTGTAAACCAGTTCTGATAGAGTTTCTGAAGATCAAGTAAATGCTATCAAAACTTTAAGAGAACTGCATAAATTTATGAATGAAGTTGAGGAGCAGGGAGGTATGGACCATTATATGGAAATAATAAATGATAAAATTTGTGTTACTTTAGAAACTACAATTGATAGAATTCCTCCTAAAATGGCATTACTTGAGTATAATTTCCTTGTTATGGGTGTTGATTCTACCTCTCCAAGTTCAAATGTTAATAATTAAACATACATTTTATAATAGATTCATTTTGGGGGCATTTGATAGAATGATGCAGTACAAATGGATTTTTGAAAAGGGGGATTATTCCTCTATATACACCTAGAAGGAAAAGTGTGAAATGCAGTACTTCATTAATATGGCATGCTCAAACAAAATAAAAAATCTAGAAAATGCAATCACAAGGAAAATACTAGAATCAAGAAGCAAAATATAAGGCAAAGACAGTATTATAGCTAAATTAGAAATATAGGTATCCCTCATTATAGAGAAATCTCAAAGGGATATTGATGATTTCAAGGCAAAGTATGAAATGTCATGGGCTACATATAGAACAACTATCTAAAATCTTTAAAAATAATTGAAAATAAGGCCACAAGTTTTGAAAATATCTCCATTGAATATTGCAAGTAATCCAAAGGTGGATGTATTAAAAAATAGTTTGAAGGAGAAATACAGAATTATTGAAATATATAAAGTTTAATTTGAAAATATAGTGCAACAAATACATCAGAAGCATAATTCAGAGATTGAACAGTATAAGAACAAACCGAACAGTTTGAAGAAAGAAAATCATAACCAATATAATAAGTTGAATCGGAAAAAGAAGGAAAATTTCAAAGCAAATGGGAAGATTAGATAACTTAAAAAGGAAATGCAAATTCTTACCAAAGAAAGTTGCAATTGTAAGGATGCGGTTAAAAGTAAGGGTATGGATAAGGAAAAAGGTAAAATTAATGGCAGTGTTGAAAAACAGAAGAGTATAAAACTTGAAAAGGAAATAGAATGTCAGAGCAAAGAAGGTGGAAAACATCAAGATAAAGGTAAATTTTACAGTACGGGTAAGGTTAAAGATATAATCCAACATATTCCAACAAAACAAATCCATTCAAAACACTTGGAAAAGCCTAGAAAAGGAAAAGAGAAGATGTATCAGAAAGCTAAAGTATTAAGTAGTGCTTTAACTGGTCTCTATGCCCCATCACCAATGGTGAAATCATTGAACAGGACAATATATGAGATATATGAAAATATTAAATAGATCAATAATGAACTCTTTTAGAACTAAAAGACACGTCATTTGGGATTTGACGTGGAGATAGAAATGTTGAAATCTCAAATTGTTGATTTGTAACAGAAATTATAGAGTACAACAGTAATTGAGGTAGTGCCAATTTTGTCTACTACATCACAAAAAGAATATTTGAGAGAAAAAGAACTAGAGAATGAAGTACAAAAACTCAGGGGTCAACTGAATGACATTCGATTCAAAATGAAAAATAGAAAATGAACAACTTGAAAAGAATAAAAAAGGCCAATGATGAGAGGTATAAGAAGAATACAAATTTGTTGAAAAAATAAAATAAAAGAAATAACAAGATTTCAAAATTATGGAAAGAAAATTAAAGATATAGAGAAACAATTACAACATGTGCCTACTACAAGTACACAACAATCAGAAGCCTCTACAACAACAAAGAGTGGCTCTACAGATTTTTCTTCATCTCAAGAGTAGGGCTTGCAGAAACATCTCTAATAGATTGGGGTAGTTATAAAATAACATTGGTTTATATTTTATGTACTCCAACATAGTTACCAACTTAATGAGAATTGAGACCTCAAAACGAGAACTCTAGCCATTAAAACCTATATTTTTGCATAACAAACACAAAAATAAACCCACAAATCAAAAAGTGGTGCTACCCGTAGCACCATTTTTAGTAACCGGGTCAAATTTAAAACATTTTTCAAGCATGGGCTTAAATAATCAAATCGTTTCTCAAAGAAACTTTAAAATCAACCCCCAAATAAAAAAGTGGTGTTACTGGTAGCACCAATTTTTGTAACCGGGTTAAAGTTACAACTTTTTCAAGCATGGGCTTAAAGGATAAAATGGTTTCTCAAGAAAACTTTAAAATCAAATCCCATCAAAACGTGGTGCTACCGATAGCACCAATTTTTCTGACCGGGTCATTTTCAAGCATGGCCTTAAAACATAAAATAGTTGCTTGGAAAAACGTTAAAATCAACACCTAAATAAAAACATGTCCTACATAAAGTAAAAAAAAGATTCTAACAATTAAAATTACAGCTAATTACGACCTAATTCAAATTGTGGCCTTGACAACAAATCCATACACAAATAAAAAAACCAAA
>JASDQU010012886.1:254204-287098 GCA_032191745.1 Picea mariana | reverse complement strand
TTGTATGGCGAATGGTGAAATTCTATATAATGAAAATAAGAAAGGTTTTCCCGGTTGAGGGTTTCCAGTATAAAATCTCTGTGTACTCTGTGTATGAGCCATTGATTAATTTATGTATTGCTTAAGAATCTATATGCATTGCTTTACTTCGCAGGTTTAAAACTTACAGTTGTGTTATATACGCAAGTTTTTTCCTAACAATCGCGTACATACGCGTGTTGTCCTTCTGTAAGAGGCATATATATGTGCTTTTCCCTTGAACAGACGTACATCACCCTTTGTTGCTTGGTTGTTGGGTTTGATGGTTGTTGGGTAGGTTTTGATGATTTTGAGTCTTCTTGGGTCTCTGTTATGACTGTTAAGTGTCTGTGGAATGACATGAAACCTTTCTTTGGTTGAATTTTTGGGCGGTGCGTTTCTTGTCATCCTTTTCATTTTGATTTTCCTTGCATATTGGGTTGGGTGTTTTGCTTCCATATATCCTACTTGGTTTGTCTCTGTTTACACACAGTAGAGTTTTTATATCAATTTGTTGTTCAATCCTTGCATTTTCATTCTCTTACATTGAAAATACAAAAATATTAGGAATTTTACATTGTTGGCATTTTGATCTTTAGAGTCGTTATCATTTATCTTAGTACATGTAAAGAAAGATTGCATTTTATTTAGAATTGCATAACTGAATTAATAATTTCATTTTGAAAAGCATACCATTCATTGGAAATTGAAGTTAGGACTTTGCATTGTATTCATATTCATTTATTTTACTTGCTAAGTCATAACATCACTTGTTTCACGACCACACCTTTTTGAGTAAGCAAGGCCACTAAAAGTAATGCTACAATTTAAAATTGATTAACAACGATTTTATTTTTCTAGGGTGCACAAACTAGCTTAAGATTTAGAGCCTTGGAATAGGATTTTGTGAGTAAACTTCTCCAAGGCTATTAAATCAACATATGTGTCTGACTAAGGGAGTGGAGAAATCCATTGTATAATCGGTAATATCAGGAGGCTACGCTTACACCAAAGTTAAGCACAAGGTCACGCAAGGTTGGTTGAAGGGATATCCCCCCGATACCTTCTTAGCGTCAAATATATTTCTGGGGATCTTGCTAATACCCTTACCTCTATGAGAAGCGATGCTTTCAAGGTTTTGGGCTTTGTTACCTTGCCCATACGGTGGACCCGACTTATGACTATTCGCCTTTGCATCATTTATATCGTGGTAGCTTAGTTGCTTGACTTAGGTACCACATAGGTTACTTGTTGGGGTTATTATGTAGGTACCCTGGGTCAGATAAGGGTCAGACAAAACACAACCTTTATGGAGGATTATCTCTCTGGGGGGGTTTGACCGATTGGTTTTTAATCCCACGAGGGCCCTTATAACTAATTCTGATACCTCTAATATTTAGAAGAGCAGCCTCAGGCCCCTCTTGGGCGAGGCATACCTACTTTAGAGAGGGAGGCCCCTTTCAACCACTTCATCATTTTTGTGTGCATAGTGGTTGTTTGATTATCTTTTGTGTGCTCTTCAATTACTAGTTTGCCTTAGGATTTGTTTTTTATATCTCGAGTCTTGAGTCATCGTGGAGCCAGACAAACTTCCCTGCAGGTCTCACCGCTTGCTACAGTGACCACCGCATTTTGAGTCTTTTCCTTCTAAAAGGCGTAGAGTTATCAAACGTGGTACACACACCTCCACTTTTCAAACTTGTGATCATACAAGGATGAGTACTGAATCAAGTCATCAAGATACTAGGAGTCCTTCAATTCCCATACCTACTATAGTTAACGGTACCCCTTCGACACCTTCAACCACAATGTTTGTAGTGTCGGAGGTGCCTATCATCACCTTTGCCCATCCTATAGTGAATAATCAGCCTATAGCCACAAACCCTTTTGGGTCTCTTGGTCAGTTACCGGGCTATAATGTTCAGTCCATCCCTATGGCCTCTAGTCCTTTTTCCTATGGTATGTTGAATTTCATGTTGCAATTTTCAAACTCAATCCTAGTGGCTAGCACGAATGCTAGCATTGGACTTGGGGGCACAACTCCTCCACATACTCCATTCTCATTTGTTGGTACTCATGTTCCTCAAATGACTCCTATCATTGGAGGCATTCCTCCTTTTAACCCTAGGTATAATCCTGTTACTTATGGATGGACTAACCAACATGGCAGACAAGCTATTGCTTACGGTCCGTCCTTTACACTCACCTCCTCTGTGTTGATTCTGACCAACACATTTGGCATGATGAATCCACCTTTATCCTCCAGATTCACACTCGTAGGAGGTCAGTTTCACACCTTGGGAAACCCCCAACCTAGAGCCACTCCGACTAGGGGCAGTTTTTATAACCCTCATCAGAATATTACAATTGGAATGGTTCCCAACCAACCCCTTATGAATCAGTCCGGAGGAGAGTCTTACAATCCCGAACAGGGCCATGGTGCTTACTAGAACCCTGGATGGGTTGTGATTCCCCAGCCACAATCTTTCCAGGGAGCTTGGGGATAGATGTCATAACCCCATCTCCCTTTTATGGACACGCTCAATTTGCCAGACTTGTCTAAGTTAATGAACGATCTTGCATGTCATGATCCGACATGGCCCCCCATTCCCACCAAGCTTTCTTCGGATATTCCAAAATTCGAAGGCAAGAATGGTGAGGATCTTAGTGATCACATTACTACTTTTCACCTGTGGTGCTCTTAGAATTCCCTTAACGACAATTCTATTCGGTTAATATTGTTTCAACACTCACGAGGGTTTCCGCGAAATGGTTTATCAAGCTACCTAGGGGGGCATACATAACCTTTAGTCATATGGTCTTAGTCTTCCTCAACCACTTCCAATTTTCAGTTCGTTACAACGCTAGCTTAGAAATTCTGTCAACCTTACGCCAGCTTAAAGCCACTCATATCTCAGATCACATCCAGGAGTGGCATAGACAGAAGAGTTTGATCAAGACCTGCATACCCCCATAATTCCTGCTAGAGTGGTTCCTTAAGTCTCTACAACCTTATATTTCAAAGGATGTTTCTACATACAGGGTTACATATGAGGAAGAAGTGATTTTCAAAGCCCAACAGTTAGATCTTATATATGCTCAGTCTGGGATGTTATACGAGATTCTTTCAGACACACTGAGGTCAAACTATGACCCTAGACAAAAGCCTATGCCTCATGTCGATGGAATTGTAGGCTACGCCAATGTGAAATCCACAGACTTGGTGACAAGCCATTTGAAATCGTTGTCTCTAAGCCAGTATGTAGGAGGACCAGATTTGTTTGTGTCCTCCAGTCCCACTCAGTTAGTGGATGTAAATTATGTGCAATCGTCGATCACCCTGAATAGTAACCAACAACCAGGCATGAATAAGAAGAAAGTCCATAATAATAATCGTAAGGGTGGGAAAAATAATAAACCCAGGGACAATGGTATTAATGAGAAGACAAATAATAACGTTGGTGAGGGCAAGAAAGAGAGGTGTAAGGTGAAATTTCCCTGTAAGCTTTGTACAGACGATCACCTTACTCATTTATCCCCAAACTTGCGGAAGCTATGAGGATTTTATATCTACCGCCTGCTTTTCTAACTAATCCTTTTCCACATAACCAATACATGACCTCAAGCTCCTCGAATGATGGAAATGTGGTGAGTGGGAGTCAAAACCCACCGACGCAAGATGGTGACCATTTATGAATCAATATGGTTAAATCTGAGGTTAATGTAGCCACTCTATCTCACGATTACATTTCTCCACGGACTATTCCTGGTCTAGAGTCTCCCCCTCCTATGGAGACACTCTTATAGATCAAAAAACCAGAGCCCCCGCTTTATATTCCAAAAGGAGTACTCAAGCTCTCTACCCACAATCCTAATGCTAGAGCGACCCAGAACTACTCTATTATTGAGGACTTAGGTCAAACCCCTTGTGCGATGTCGGGTCTGGAGGTACTCCAGACGTGTCCTTCACATAGGAATGCCATGCTATCTGCGTTAGGATCTCTAGATCCATGTGGCTGGAAAGTGATCAAGTTTGATGTCACATATGTGAAGCCTCACTTGCCTTACGATGTGGCATTCCAAATCCACGTGGGTTACTCGAAGTATACCATCAATCGTATTGTTGTTGATGAAGGCACTGCAACATGTGTGATTTCCTTGGTCTGTTGGAAATCCCTTGGCTCTCCGACCCTTTCTCAGTCCCTGACCATGTTGACTGCTTTTGATGGTCGTTCCTTCTACCCTCATGGTATTCTTCCTACCTTTTTGGTCCAGTTAGGTGGGAAGACGATAGAGGTGTATGTCGAGGTGGTTGATCCACCCCTCGATTATAACTTGTTACTAGGACGCAATTGGACTTACGCTATGACTCCAATCATATTGTTCATCTTTTGTACTCTTTGTTTTCCTCACGATGGGAAGATCATGATGATTGAATGGTTTTCCTTTGTGTACGCTAGCCCCAATGCATCTATTGGACCGTCGATCCCTATGATCGACAATTCTTAGTCGACAACTGAGAATATCGGTGTTGTAATGTATTCATCCCTTATGGATACCTTCTACTTCATGTCATCGGTGCACCATATTTACGCCATGACCAGTAGTCTCGTTTCGTCAGAGAGGTTCATTCCTTTCCGCACTTCCTATTTTAACGATCCTTGGACCCTACCTTCCTCGACAATGTCTTGTGAAGGTCAGTCACATTCTGGAATGGCCACGCCACTATCGGCAACAAAGATTGTGTATCAAGATTTTCTTGACTCTTACGCCGATCCGGATCCTGTTACCACGTAGACGGAGGAGGAGGATCCTGTCCTGGAGCCCGTGTGGGCCACTTCGTCATCTTGTTCACATGACTTCCTTGATGAGAGTTTGCCTTTGAATGAAGCTATCATCGAGGCAATGAATGGTTCTGACAAACCTTGGGATGATATGCATCATCACTCTTATTTTCTCCTAAAGCTTGTTAGAATCGAACAAGATGAATTTAGATCTACTTTGAGCGAGATAGTTGATCACACAGTAGTTCCACTTGATATGCACGACATTTATGGTGAAGGAAACATGGTGAGTATATCCCCTACCATCACGATCAATATCTCTCATATCCCTGGCAAGATTGAAAATGTATACATCAGTGCAGACTGTTTGCCAGAATAAATCTTGATCTACACCAAACTCTTCAAGGAATTATGAGATGTATTCACTTGGTCATATGAAGAGATGCCAGGAATCGACCCTCTAATTTTTGAACATGAGATTAAAACTTACCTGTATGTTAAGCCTGTTCGAAAACATCTTAAAGCTGTCAATCCCCGGAAGGCCCCTGCTATTAAGGCAGAGGTAGAAAAACTGCTTAATGTTGGCTTTATCTACTTGGTTCCTTTGACTGAATGGGTATCCAATCCCGTTCCTATGAATAAAAAGAAAGGAACCATCCATGTATGCATGGATTTTTGTGACCTGAACAAGGCCTGTCCTAAGACAACTTCTCAACACCCTTCATCAATCAGATTCTCGACGAGTGTGCGGGAACTAAAGTTTTTTCTTTCATGGACGGATTTTCCAGGGTATAACCAAATTCAGACTAAACCCAAGGACCAACATAAGACGACATTTATTTTCCCTTGGGGTACTTTCACATACCAAAAGATGCCTTTCGACCTTAAAAATGTCGGAGCAACCTTCCAACATGATATGACCTTCACGTTTCACGATCTCAAGCATATAGTCGAAGCCTATTTTGATGATCTTTCTACTCACTCCTGTAAGAGAGTGGATCACCCTAAGCACCTTCAGCTAGTCTTGTAAATATGTCGCCATTATCGCATCTGGTTGAACCCTCATAAATGCATCTTTTGCGTGATGTCAGGTCGTCTTCTAGGATTTTTAGTCTCTAAGACTGGGATCATGGTAGATCCGTTAAAGGTTGAGGAAATACTTTGATTGCCTCCCCCATGCACTATTCGCCAACTTCAAGGTTTACAGGGGAAAGCTAACTTTTTGCGATGGTTTATAGTGAACTATGCCAATATTACTAAGGGTTTCATGCGCCTCTTGAAGAAGGACACTCCTTTTATCTGGAATGAGCAAACCCATGAATCCTTCCATGGTTTGAAGAAAGCCTTGGTATCGACGCCTCTACTAAAGTCTCCAAACTACAGTAGAGATTACTTGCTTTATGTCACCACGTCCGAAGAGACGATTGGTATGGTGTTGGTTCAGGAGGATGATGAGCTCCGTGAGCATGCCATTTACTATCTTAGTCAAAACTTAGTCGGCCCTGAACTCAAATATTCTCATGTTGAAAAGATAGTTTTGGTTGTCGTTCATGCAATCCAATGGTTACGACATTATATATTGCTTTGCCGATGTCAATCCATTTCAATACGTCCTTACCAGGCGTATCATAGCAGGAAAGTACAATAAATGGATTGTCATCCTACAAGATTTCAATCTCGATTTCGCTTCTACGAAGTCAAAAAAATCATTGGTGTTTGGAGAGTTAATATCCAACTTCTCATGATTAGATGAGGATGTTATTCATGTTGATTCATTTGCGGATGAACACATTTTTCTTGTCTCATCGTCAAACCCTTGGTATGGAGACATTGTTCTCTATCTTCAAACTTTGAAGTTCCCTCAGCATCTCTCGCGAGATGACCGACAGTGTATACGATAGAAAGCTAAGAACTACCTTAACGTCGGTGACACTCTGTATCGTCAAGGAGTTGACAATATCCTGCGTCGTTGTTTAACTCATGAAGAAGATGAGTTTCTTCTAAACGACTGCCACAGTGGGGATTGTGGTGGTCATCTATCCGGGCTTGTGACAACCCATAAAATTTTGTGAGCCAATTATTTTTGGCTATCTATATTTAAAGATTGCATCGAAGCGGTTAAGAAGTGTCACCCATGTTGGGTGTTCACTTGAAAAATGCGCTCACATTCATCCCCTCTCCATCCAGTCATTATTGTTGGTCCCTTCACCAAGTGGGGGCTGGACTTTGTGGATTGTAACCCAACTTCGGTTGGGGGGAATCAACACATTATCCTGGTCATAGACTACTTTACTAAGTGGTTCGAGGCCATGCCTACAGTTAAATTCGATGGCAAGATTGTCGCCTTCTTCGTGTTCAATCAAATTATAGACAGGTTCGGAGTCCCGAGTGATATTGTCACTGACCATGGCAGTCACTTTCATAATGAAATGTTGAAAGAACTAGCATCTAAGCTAGGGTTTAAGCATGGTCATTCTTCCCCTTACTACTCCCAAGAAAATGGACAAATAGAGGTCATGAACAAGTCTCTCAAGACCATTTTGAAAAAAACTGTCAGCCAGAGTAAATCTGACTAGCATATCATGTTATATCTCACACTTTGGGCATACCGAACCTCGGTCAAGACTTCCATCGGTTTCTCTCCTTTCCAGTCAGTGCATGTTGTGGAGTTGATTTTACCTATTGAATGTGGAATCCCTTCTCTTAGATTGGCACTTGCGCTTCTAACTGATAGAGAGTCTAGATGAGCAACATCAAGATGCCTCTACAGCCATTGAAGCGAATAAAAGACATGTCAAGGTCTACTATGATAAGTCTGTCTGTCTTCGGTTGTACACTGAGGGTGACTTGGTCCTTCTATATGATCAAGCCAAAGAACCATTGGGGGCAGGCAAGTTCAAACCCATGTGGCACAGTCCCTATATCGTGCGACGTGTCTTAGAAAAAGGAGCCTATGAATTAGAAGATTATGAAGGGAACATGTTGGTTGAGCCCAAGAATGGGCTCTATTTGAAAATATACTATGCTTGAGCCCCAAGCTTGGGCGTAACTCTTTGTATACTAAAGTAGTTTAGTGTATATATATTTTCCCTTTAGTTTCATCTTCAGCTTTCTTATTGAGTTTTCCCTTGGTTGGCAGATGTCAACAGAGTCTTCGGTCTACTTAGGATTCATAGATGGGGCCAGTCGTCATACACGGAACTTGGCTTCCGCCGCTTGGGTTGTTTACTCACCTGAGGGCATACTGGTATCTTCAGGTGGCGTATGCCTAGGGCCATCCATGAATAATGTGGTCGAATATAGCGTCGTTATAGAACTTTTGCACGATGCCATTTCACATGGTATTCACTTTTTGGATGTTCTCTTAGACTCCCAGTTAGTAGTATGTCATTTAAATGGCAGTTACTATGTGTGTGACCCTACTTTACTCCGACGATTCCTACAGGTACAACTTTTGGAATGACAGTTTGATTTTATTACTTATCATCACATACCTAGGAGTTCTAATTATGTATCTAATGCATATGCTAATTTTGTTTTAGATTGGAATTTGTCACATAACTAATGCAAAGAAAACATTCTCATCAATGTACACATTGTAATAACCATGTTTTTATATATATTTCAAAAAATATGATGTTTAAAGTACAAAATTGGGGCTAACACCCTCAATATACATATACAACTGATCATACAATAGTCATGACATATACACTTGTGGCACTGGATGAGTGTCATGATAAAAAAAAAGTACAACGTTTGCAAGATGTTGAAAGAGTCGCACCCAAGCAGGGGGCACACCTACCACCTTCCACTGCATAGCCTCCAACAGATCCTCCACTTGAACCATCGAAATCCTTTGTGTCAAACGAGATAGGTTGCCATGCACGTCTCGAAGGACTCTCTCTGTGTCCCCTCCCATTGCCTCATCTCCCCAGTGCCTTCGAGGATGTCGTGGAAGTCCATTCGAGCATCCTGAACCTACATCTATGTCACATACATGTCTAGTTAGTACTTACATCATCCAATTTTTTTTTTTGTTTTCCTATACAAAAATACAAAAAAAATGAAATATTTAAAAAACTTTGACATACCTATGTCTCCGTAGGTGGTCCCTGGTGGTAATGGCATGTCAAGATCTCCTCTGAAGTCAATCCCTGTGTACGGGTAGTCATCCAGAGCTATGACCTGTCGTCTCCACCAGAAGAAGAAGTCATCGTTCTAGGGTATTGGCACCCTACCTCCCCCCTGTCACCTCATCACCTTGGTCCATCGTGTCATGGATGGATCATGAGGTCCATATGGAATAATCTCAACTCTAGGTCCCAAGCCTAGAATTTTCTCAAAGAAAGAGCTACACAAGATAGAAGTGAATCCGAAGTTCCTCTTACTACCATGTTTGCATTCTATCAACTGGCTCTTTATGTTAGCCAGCAATGAGGTGCACCAGTCGTACACCGTGGGTCTCAAGCACTCCACTGAGTAGAACATAAGTGGCCTTGATGCCTGGTGCAAAGAGGTCGATCCTATGATCTGTGTCAAAACGAGGACAACAATCTTGAGGCTGAGATTGTTTATCGCTCGAATGGGGAGTTGGCTCCCAACCTTCTCGATCTCTGAAATGAAATGAGTGTCTATGTATTCCTCGATTTTCATACCGCTCCCAGATCTCCGGTATTTTAGGTTGACCACCTCACCCTGACGTGACAATCTAATCAAGAAATAAATGTCCTCGACTTCAATCCTTAATGGTTGTCCATCAAGGTTGAAGCTCTCATTATCTGGATCCCAGTAATCCATGAGAAACTGTAGCAATCTCACTTGGGCCCTCATCCCTTTGAGAGCCCAAAATTTATATAGCCCGCATCTTTTCAAGGCCATTTGGCCCCCTGAATCTCTCTCCACAATAGCATCTACCTCGTCATGTTCTCTTTCCCTCCACTCTAGCACCATCTTGCAAGACACAAACCCATTTTTGAGTTAGAAACCACTAAAAAACATTGTTTACGAACATATACGTGGGTTGTAGTGTTCACAGTCGCATATAGGGTTGAGTATATGCTGGTTGTCTTTTAAATAGCCACAAATAAGCATGTGTATACGTGACCCGATGAACTGTAGCCCGCATACACCTAAAGTTTTAATTTACACCCTAAATAACTTAAAATTTGGAACCTAATTATAAAATCTAATCCACTGAAAAGAAAGAGGAGGGGATGATGAGTTACCTGGTCCAAACAGTTGTCGATTTCGTCGCTCTTAGCTCCCGCAATCACCAGTTGAAGTTCAGAGGTAATTTGGTCCAAAATCCACTATTTGGGTAAAAGATACAAATTGTATAGTAAATTTGTTTTTTTTTACTATTTATAGAAAAAAATTACCCACTTTGCATAGTTTCAGACAATATTTTGGCCTAATGGACTAATACGACAGTGGATTGAGTTGGTTTTTGTAGTTTTATCCAAGGATTCTTGCGGTTTTCAGTGCCATGTTTCCAGTTTGTAACTTTGGATAGGTATTTTCATTACCCAACATATAGGATAGGTATCCATTCCATCATGCACATTTGCATCGTCCTATGACTATCGCTCATATGCCTTAGGTACGAACCCATTTTATAGCGACACAAAACCTTCTATCTGTAACTAGAAGTGTTGTTATCGAATGGTAGAGACTTACCACCAAACATGGGTACCCAAGTTATATCCTCTGCTTCATTCAGTGCCCATGTAGATATTTTTTTCGTAGGACCGGGAGTCCCTTGTAGATAACACATGACTTTATGTTGAACCTCATCTCTTACTCATAAACATGCTAACCTATACCTAGAGGACTCCCAAGCGAGTTTGATTTAAGCTCTTTTCTGACTCATCTTAAAAAAGCGAAAATATTGTCAAGTGAACTTGTCTCTTTCACACTCGTAAATTGGATTTTAACGGATGTCTATTTGGTGCAAGTTTATCCTTTTTTCAAACCAAGTAGACTAAGATTACAAAAAGGACATTTTTTGGCGTTAAGTTGTAATTGCATCTCATGCCCTTGCTTGCAGTATTGAGCCTATTGTTGGTTCTCGCTTTTAAATTATAAGTCATTTACCTTAGCAGTTTGCATCCTAAACCAAGCAGATACTTGTTTATATCCTTTGTAGCTTGACACCCTATACCCAGGAGGAAACATTCCCCCGAGTGTCCATCTCCCACATGCACCTCCTTGCATTGAGCATAGATATGTTCCACTACTGGAACTAGTTTTGCTTACTTGTGACACTCGTTTCCTCCTCTGTATCATAACATTCATTTGACTATGAAAAAACAAAAAAAATGCAGGCGGGAAGGGAGTATTATATTATATTGGCAGCAGTCGTTTCGCCGTTGAACATAGCACACAATTTTTGAGTCCACTTGTCATCAAAATTTTGGCTTTAGTATGAACTTAGGAAGCTGAGCTCGTTACAAATATTTTACTCCTCGGACTGGTTACGCTTCCAGTCCCTATGGAGAGTTTGATTGATGCCTCCTACATCTCAAAGTTTCATCATTTAGTCTATGCTTCCAGAGTCTTCCATATGTCTCATGCTCTTGTTCAAAGGATGTCCATCGACCTGTGTCGGGCATTCCTCAAAACTCTTGACTTTGCATGTCGGCCATACCCTTTGTCTGTCTCAGAATCACATGAAGTTGTAGTCCTATTGCGCATCCTGGTCCTACTGTCCTCATTGGTAGGTAACCTTGAACATAGCAGTCGACATTTCATCATTGGTCTCTGACTGGGTGGTTTCCCTTGTGTTCGACTACAAGACATATATTCACACATTGGGATTCATGCAGTTTCTTGGATGCCATTATCCCTATTGGTGGTTTCCTCACCTTTGTCAATAGTTTTCCTTATTGGTTGTTATTCAAAGGGTCTATTTCGTGTACCACTTGCATATGAAACATGCGAAAGACGCACAGGTTCATTGGTTCGTGAACATGTTCTTCATTCAATTTCATCCAGATCATCAAGCTCATGTTTTGTACCTCGTGTTAAGTGATGAGAGATGCCTTAATTCTCTCCTTTTGACGAGTTTCCTTCCATCGGCTTCAGCTCATCTAATCTAGAGATGATACCTAGAGTCCCGTGAGTACCTAGAGGCTTGTAGTCATTAGTGTCAGGTTCTCTCGCCATCAATAGTTGGGAATACATCAATGCATCCTGATCGATGGATTCTTCAAGTGTTCGACCTCGACTCCTTTATTCACACTTCTAAGAATGTACTTGGTGCCTTGATACCTATTTTCATCATCCATAGTTTGTCTCTCATTTGTTAACGGTATACCTCAATGACTGATAATCAAACGAAGTCTCATTGTCTTCAACCTCAAATCCTTTAGTCACACGATGTAGACTTTCACCTTTGGCGGATTGTGTAGAAGACTTGAAGACATCATATTATAGTTGCAGCTTCCCTGAGCTATTGCTACCTTTCATTGGACCAGTACCTATGTGACTTCAGTGATCATGGGAGATTAGATTGTACTCCATTGTATACAGATATCTTCAGATTTATTTTGAGACTGGTTTTACTAGGCCTTGTTTGTGACTATGACAGCCTTTGGCATGTAGCCACCTTTGTATTGCCTATTCATGGCCATCAACAGTTTTTTGGTATATTTTCACATGGATCTGCAATGTAATTCAAATTGGCATCCATGTGTACAAAGTCAGTATAGATTGTAATCAACAAAGTTCTTCCAACTGGGTCCCCATTACTCCAATTCTGGGTCTTATAATGTATTTCGGCCATTGCAGATACTACTTTGACCACACACATTAGGGGGCATATGTTATAGCAAGATTTTCCTCACCCTATGCAAACTTGCATAGAAGGCTTTTTTCCATTTCCCTATGCAGACTTGAAGTCCCTTTTTGTAAATCCTAGAGCTAAAAATATTATTTTCCACAAATACGTGCCCTAACAACTATACAACATGCATATACATAGGTTGCACCACTACAGCCCGCGTACATCGAGATTTGTGCCCAAAATTAAAAAAATGGTGTCGGGTTTCCATGTCACGTCATGAGATCTATGATCCTTAGCCTTCCATATACTAGAAACGTTCTAACTTGACCCTTTAGTTCCACTTGAAGGCTACAAATGGGCCAAATCCAAGCTATGGAAAAGGAGAGAAGAATTCAACTTTGAGAGCAAGGTTACTCTAGAGAAATTATTCACTTCATATTGAGTCTGCATCCCTTTGTTCTTTAAGTCTGAACACATTGTTCAACCCCCAAGCTCTTCCCTACTTGATTGAGAACCTCAATGTCTCTCTTATATGAGCTTGCCTTTGGTGGAGGATTGAAGTGGTGGAGGCCCATCTGGAAGGAGATTAGTTTCTTGGTTTTGAACCGTGTTGACACGAAAGTTTGTAATTCATTCACTTCTGCTGATTACATTTTAATAGAAATACTCTTTTCTTGTCCAATTAATATCTTGCAAATATTTGAATTGTTATTCCATGGGCGTAGTTGTATGGATTATCTTAGCATCTCTCTTGATCTTGGTATGGTTTTTACTCTCTTGCTATCATTTTATTCAAGTCAAGTATTGTTTATGCTAGGAGCTAGGTGGGAAGTATAAGGGCATACACCCCCACCATAGTATTCACCATTTCATTACTTTATCTCACTGATTAAGGGTTTTCTAAGAGAAGTATAAGGGCATAAACCCTCTTAGCTTAAACCCTAGCTTAGATAAACTTGCCTTGGGAAGTAAAATGGATTACACCCCCAAGGAGGTAGCTTCTCTAAGCTCCTTGAGACTCCATTAACCCAATAGTAAAGCCACTAGTCATTAATTTGTTGCATTGGAGAAATAAAATATTGCATTGGGAAATGTGAATTGCGATCATTTTTACTTCTTGCAAAGTGGATTGTTTTCCATGTACCTTGGGCACCTCACAACCACTAGGGCGTCCTCATATAAGGGATACTTATTTTTATTGTTACAAATTTTCAACTTCAGCCATTAGGGCTGCATAAACCCTAACATACTTGCTCTAATAAGTCTCTTATCAACCATTGGTTATTGCTCAAAGTTTGCACATTTACTCTCCTTGTCCTAGCACACTTTTTGGAAAAGTTTGAAGGGATTCTAGTGGTTGATTGTGTTGTTGTAATACATTGATGTTACATCCATGAGGCTGATATAATTTTTTGTAGACAAGTGTTTACAACAACCTTGTCTTTTAGCTAAGAGTATTGGTTCTTCATCTTGAGCTTAGCTAGTCAATTGCTAGTTCTTTCTCTTGCATTTTCTACTTGATCTTGAGCACATATTGAGCAACTTATAGTATCTTTTTCTTGATGATATAAACTGTCATATATTGCTACAAATTAGGGACAACGAGCTTAACTTGCTGATCCAACTAACATATATTGTTGCAAGGTGTGTTTTCTTATGTCTCGGGCAGGTACCATCATTCGAAAAATCACTATACTTGTGGGGCAGCCTTTACTTGACTTGCAAGGAATGTCTCCCTACCCTTCATTCCATTTAGACTCGAACTATAGGGGATTTACTTCCATATGTCTCCATTTCCTTCTCAATCCCCTTAGGTTCATCGAGATCGCCTCCTTAGATTGACCCAGTCACCCTTGAAGTGCGAGACCTACATCGAGGTGACATTGGGTGTAGGATTCCCAAAGTTGTAGCACTTGTTCCTTGGTTGGGTCGGGCTTTTCCCAACCTGCAACTTGTGCTATAACATTTTGGCTTTGTTGTTGGGGAAGATTTTGAATCTTCTTCATACCCTAACGACAGTTTGGTAAGCTATCCCAAAGTCTTTCCCTTAGCTTACCTGGGGACTCCATCCGAGAGACGTTCCCTTTCCACCCTTCTTGATGAGCTCATTTTGAAGCTCATCTGGAAACTCCACCTTCCCATAACCCACCTTTCCCTCTTTTCCCTTTCCATCCTTTGATGATCCTTGATCTCATTTGGCGACTCCATTGAGGTGTCCTTCTAGTCAATGGAAATATGGCACCATGGAATGAACCCCCATCCAAAAATTGTTATGCCTCGAAGAAGGAACTTTTACAGATAGAAAAGGAAAAGGTTGCCAATAAAGTTGTTGAGGAAATGATGAATCTCATAAGAGAGTTGTTTTCTGCCCTTGACAATGAAGAAGTTTTTGAAGAAGAGACATATGAAGAAAGTCATCAAGAACAGAAAACAATGAGTTGTGACCCTTTTGAAGATATCGATGATGCTTTATTCCATGACCTTGAAAGTGAAGAAGTATCTGAGGAAACCTTGGATATGAAAAATCCTCTTGAAGAAAAGAAAGAAAAGAACTATGCACTGAGAATCAAGCCTCTTGTGATGAAGAGGTAAGGGAAGGGTTTGTCTATAAAAAGAAAGAATAATTATGATAAAGCGCAACATATTGAGGCATCACTATCTCTAATCCCACTTGATAAAGATGAGGTTGTCCAACTTTGTTTACCTCCTAATGTTGAATAAGTGATCAGTCTCAATGATGAATATTTTGAAAGTCCAGTTGAATATGTCCATGCCCCTACTCCTCCTGCACACAAGGACCAAAATATGGTCATTTTCAGTCATAATAATGGTCTTATGAAAGTACCCTTCGATATGGTTGATGATCCTATAGACGCTTTCATACAGAGTGACAGATGCAGATGGGATCTTAGTTGTCTCAAATTTGATAGAGACCCCATTTATGACATTGAGGGTAGCTCTCAGGCAGACGAGATGTCATCATCAGAGGAGTGGTCCTCATACCTATATGATTCAGATGTTTGGTTTCCTGGTGATGATATGGTTACAAATATATTCTGCCCCTTCGAGGATGACTTGTCACAATAGACTCGGAGTGATCTTCAGACATCCTTTGGTACATACCCTTTTGAGGATGTATATTTTTTTTATGAGGACTTCCAACCATTGTGCTAAGGTTTTGAGGAATACCAAGACGTGGCCACCTCACAACAGTCATAGGTTTATTCTTCAAAGAGGAATTATTTTCATCTTGGATATTTCTATGGAGATTCACAGGGGAAGAGGTGGTGTTTTTCTACACCTGAGATTGTTCCTTACCTCTTAACCTCTTCTCCAAGAGATCATGCAGTATTCTTCCGATCTCTCATCTCCTCTCAGCTTTCAAGGAGCAGTGATCCTCTAAGTGAATATGAAGATGAGTCATCTTCTATGTATAGTAGCCCCCTTCAGAGATGGTTTGATCGGTCTTGTGGCTATGCTTGTAGGCGAGAGTTCCAGGATGATCGAGATTGTGGTTTCTCTTTTCAGATGGATTTCCTCCCTCCCACCCATCTCCATTAGTTTTATTTCATGATTGATTATATGTCTATTTATGCTCATGATTACTATGTGATCGACTTATATTTGTTGTATTATTTGATTAAGCACAGGGGGAGATACTTTGATGAGATGGTCAGATGGTTGCATTGGTTGTATGACTTCACCTGACATCATCTAACATGTGATCTTCAGGGCCGTAAGACCTCGGGTAAGTAGGTAAGTCTTTTTTGTTCCCTGCATTTGCATCTTGATTTATCATACTAGTTTAGATGCATTTCATTCTCATTTTACTCTACTTGCATATTGATTTCATGCTTAGTTTAGAATTTATTGGAAAAATGTCAAAATTTTCTTTTTCTAGTTCAGTGGGTTTTAATTATGATCATATGAGAACAAGGATGAGTAGGCCATCTTGCACTAGACAGTTTGATGTTTACTTGTAGTCACAAGTATACCAGGAGATGTTGTGGTTCTCATGCACTCTACGACGAGCAAATGTCCCCAAGTAGGAGCCAGATGTTATCCCCATTTTGTGGATAACTAAGGAGATGATGTCTCGAGGCCCTCAAGTTGCAGATATGGAGTGTTGAGAGACTACATGACCATCAATACCCTTTTCACAGATGGAAAACCCACTCACCACCACATATGGTCATAGGTTTATATATGGAATCCACCACACCAGTTGGCTTCTGGAAGGTAGTGGGCCTTGCTCCATGAGGTACAAGTCAGTATTATGGTGAGCATCATTTCAATACCTCGGCCATTTGATTATGTTGTATCTTAGATTGCTAAGATTTCATGATATGTGCTTGGAGATTATTCCTTTTTCCTTGCTTCACCTTGGTGGATGACATTGTGCCCTAGTAAGTGCTCTTCTTTGGGAATGGGTTTGCTACTGGGAAATATATTAATGAGCCATCGTACCATTCCCAACCATACTTACCATTTTCCATCATTATTCCCCTATGTTTCCTTATCTCTTGGGATTTTAGGGTGTATTGACCCAAGAAGGGGTTCTCCCTCATTCTATGGGAAGAAGGGGCTAAAGGCCCAGAGGGATTGGTGTTGGGTAAAAGATAAAAGACATATATAAGCCTTCTAGATTCTTCGCCCAAGGATCACCCAAGAAATCAATAAAACACTTATATTTGAATAAAAGGAAACTCGTAATATAATAAAGAAATGATTGAAAGGTATATTAAAGGATAGGAGGTCTCATCACGAGCTGACCTATCATGCCCATGAATATCTAGTGGTATGACATTGTCATCATTTGGTCACCAAACCAGGGAAGTGACTCTCAGTTACATGGCTGAGAGAAAGGGGGTCTCATCACGAGCCAACCTTCTCATCTCCCTTAGGTGTTTGTGGGTGACATTGCCACCACCTGGTCACCACGCAAGGGCAGTGACCTTCAATTTATCCTTATGATATTATGAAAGAAAACATAAAGAAAGAAAGATAAAATAAAAATAATGGGCTTGGAAAAAGTGCATTGCGGACAAAGGTACCACACACCCTCTACAAAGGCACCCATGAATGAGACACTACGACCCCTAGTATGTCATGAGCCCTATGTCAATTGAGTCTTCACCCCATCCACCTCATACACTTTACATGGCTTAGAGAAGGACCTCTTGGAGGCTCTCCTTGACCTAAGGTAATATCTACCCATCATGACACCTCGTCAACCCTCCCATACTTAAGCTTGACAAGTCGCATAGTGTCTTTGAGATGTTAATTGTTTGATATAGTAATATTTGATGCACGTGCTTAGATGGATTATTTATTGATTGGATCCACTTATCATGATGTTATGACTTGAGATCCTTGGAGGGTGTGTCCATTTGTTTTTGCAGGACCTATCTAGTGGACAATTTTGGGAGAACAAGCCTATCTTGGGCTTTCATGGGGTTATAAGCCCACATGTTGGATGCCAGAGGATTGCATTCCAGATGAGAGAGATATGACTTGGACGGCCTTGATGATGACTTGGACGACCTAGCCCACCTATTTTTTGCCAAACGATTGTCCCAGGAGGGGAAAAATGTCTCACTTTTGAGCATGACGTCATGATATTTGGGGGCTAGGGCTTGGTGGTGAGATGACACTCATTTACACTAGGACATTTCGAGGAGAAGAGGATTTTCACCAAGATGAGATCACCTAGATGATTGACACATGGCCTTGGGAGGCCTTTCCATACTTATTCAACACCAACGACCTTTTCAAAGTGGAAAAACATCCCCTAAAGGGGTGACATCATCCTATATTAGGGTTCAATTTGTGCAAAAGATGAAATTTTAAGTGAATGGTTTAATATTATTTTGTTAAGGGGACAAGATTAGGGTTTTTGACCCCTAATCTTTTGTTTTACTCCTTATTTTTTGGACAAGCCATGTTGGCTAATGTTTATATAAATAGAGATCATAAGATATCATTTTAAATCATAACTCTCCATTGGATGTTACGTCCATAAGGCTGATATGATTTGCTGCAAACAAGTGTTTACAAAATCCTTATATTTGTGCTAAGGGTATTGGTTCTTCATCTTGAGTTTAGCTAGTCAATTGCTAGTTCTTTCTCTTGCATTTTCTACTTGATCTTGAGCACATATTAAGCAGCTTATAGTATCTTTTTCTTGCTGATATATAATGTCATATATTGCTTCAAATTAGGGACAACAAGATTAACTTGTTTATCCAACTAACATATATTGTTGCAAGGTGTGTTTTCGTGTGTATCAGGCAGGTACCATCATTCGAAAAAGCACTATACTTGTGGGGCAGCCTTTACTTGACTTACAAGTCATCTCTCCCTATCCTTCATTCCATTTAGAATCGAACTATAGGGGCTTTACTTCCATGTATCTCCATTTCCATCTCCATCCCCCTAGGGTCATCGAGATCGCCTCCCTAGCGTGACCTAGTCACCCTTGAAGTGCAGGACCTACATTGAGGTGACATTGGGTGTAGGATTCCCAACTTTGTAGCACTTGTTCCTTGGTTGGGTCGGGCTTTTCCCAATTTTAAGCATTTACTAATTTAAGTATCTAAGCTAATCTACTAATTTTAAGCATTTAATTATGTTTAATACATAATTTCTAACTTCAATGTTCATGACATGTTAATCTATTATTATATAACTCAATTGTTAAGACAACAAAATTAAATGAAACTAATAAGATTTGAGGAATCCTATAACCTCCTTCCATATTATCAATGTTATTTTAATATCATATCATACTCTTGGGAAGTGAAGAGTGGAAAGAAAAGTGTGGTCATCTATGTCTTCATGTCTCTATGCTAGTGCCTCTGCATTCTTGGAAATTTGCTTGTAATTAAGGATATGGTCTATATTTCTTATTTAGCGTTATAAAATTTTTGACTAGACATTATTGTTGAAAACTCTTTGGTATATCATATGATTATAGCACTTGATACTCATTTTTCCTTAGGACCCTAAAAACCCGAGTCTCTATAGTATAGAAAATGAAATTCCAACATCTTTGGGTATATAAGGAATTTGGGAATTATCTTAATGCAATGATACTCAACCGTGATTAATACTCCCACTAGAGTTAAAAAGATTTAAAAAAGAATAAGAAGAAAAAAGAAAGAGTCTGGGTTTTTCCAGCACCATTGTGGGAGACCTATCTCAAAAGACACCTTGTGTGGTGTTGATTGTGTTGGTATAACTCTCTAGTGACCTTTTTTGTGTGGGCTTGAAAATACATTTGTTTGTGACCTATCTCAAAAGACTCCTCTTAAGTCACGGATCACGCTAAGCTAATTCCGGGGTAACCCTTTGGGGGTTCTTGAGTGGTCCCATGACCCATACTCACCACATGGTAGTCGCAGAGGACAAATTCAACCCTCTAAACACTTATATCCAACAATTTGATTTCTTGGTTTCTCAACTTAGATCAATTGTTGATGCACATGGTGCTCAGCGCAATTCCCTGGAAGATGAGATTGATGGGTTGCTTATATCTAATGGGACCAATTGGTCAAAACAACACATGGATCCACCAACCAGGGAATCTTTAGTGAATGAAGAGAATCACAATAACCTACCCTTTTAGGATAACCATAGTAACTGAACACCCTTTCATCAATACAATTTGTGGCACCACTTTCCCAAAGTAGATATGAATAAGTTTTATGGGTCCAACCCCACTAGTTGGGTTACCTAGATGAAACGTTACACTTCTCCCTACATGGAATCATTAGTGACTCGATTAAACTTGGAGTGGGGTCCTATTATACTTGGATCAAGAATGATGACAATGAAAACAATGGAATAAGAAATCATATGGGATATACATTGCTTGGAGCCAGCGATGAAATCCATCTAATTGCTCATTTTGAAACAGACACTCAATATTTAGGATTACTGACCAAGTTGCACCAAATAGACACAATAACGAACTTTATAGAAGCATTCAAGCAATTGGAAATCTACCTAGAGGGCTTGAGTGATTATTTTTTAAAGAATGTTTCATTAATGGTCTCAAGGAGAAAATTTGTGCACAAGTAATGATGCAATGCTCAACTACTTGATTGGAGGCCTCTTAGAGAACTTGATAATTAGAGATGGTGATAAATACATAGTCCAAATTACTCCCTTTTATTCCCCGCCCTCACCCTCCTCTACGAGCTCGAAATATTAAAGTTTGTAAAAGCCTCAAATTAATAGAAGTTAACAAAAAAAGTAGTTTGGGGCCAATTCTTATTTTGGCCATAACAGGAACATGCAAAGTCCGATGGATCTGAAATTTTCAGTGAATATATATAGTGATGTTAACTATTAAAATGTAAGTGAGGGATGGTGGCAGGTTCAAATCCAAAATTATGGAAAATGGCAATTAACATTTTTTAGGGAACAAGATGGTACTCATTTACAACAACTTTGTTTATGACGAATTTTGGCCAGTAAGGAATAAGGGTAGGCATGAAGAAGCCTATTAGACAATTTGGATAAATTACAAGGGGTTTGGAAAGGAATTGAAGAAATAGGCCAAAATCCAATTTTTTGGGACACTTTTTGACAATTTTGGAAAGTTTAAATGAATGAAAATGATCGATGACATCAAACCTAGGAAAATTTCCATAATTAGTATTTGATATTCTCAATAAGCTAGACAAATTTGTACTATTAATTTTTTTTCAATTTTGCACTATTTGAAAGATAGTTTTCGACAAATTTTCTGAGTTTGGAAATAGTGCAAAATTGACAATTCCATATTTATGCAAAAAATCACTGGAATATTGGATCATTGAGTTGGAATTTGTTGAGTGCTCACAATCATAATTTCTATTAGTACCTAATACAAAAAAAATTATGATTCTCACTTGCTTTTCTTCTATAGGTGGGAGAAGTTGGTCTCCAACATTTAATGCACCAACAACAAAAGCACATAAATTGGGTAGAAATGATAACTTTGGAGAGGCATGAATTTTAACTATGAGTTCAGAATTGAGAATGGATATAGTCACTGCAAAGCTATTCCTAAAGAGAATAAACCTAAGGACTTATATTCTATAGAAGTACTTCTAAATTTTCTAGAAACTGGGAAGACAAGAGCTTGTAACTTTTATATGGCAAAAATTGTCAATATGAGTTGTTTCCATAGTGCATTGAAAGAAAAATTGATTATAAATTTGAGGGTAAAATGCATCTAACAAGTATAATTGTATGAACAATTTTGTAACTATAATTCCATATTAGAGACAATTAGATGCCATAATTTAAGATAATTGAATTAACAACGCTTTAATATTGTATAGCCAAGAAAATAACCATTGTGGATGATGCATAAGACTCTTATGAATTTGAAACACAAGCCGTGGGTGAAAATATGCATGTTGGGGACTATGTATTTTTGTTGTATTAATAAAATACATAATTTATTTTCAAGGTTATGTTCTATGTAAAATAGTGGATGTTTCTCATGCAATACATGGCTTACGAGTGCACTGCCAAAACCCTAGACTCCAACCTACATATTTGATCACAACCATGATTGAGGTTGCTAAGGGGGGTGAGAGCTCCCCTCCTCTCTCTGATATTTAAGTTTCTAGTCTCCTTGTTTAAAATATCGACAATACCATGAAACTGACATCGATCCATTTTGTGAAAATTTCTAAGGCTACCCCTGAAGTTTCACTTCCTCCTATTTCTTGTTAGATGACTATGTATCTGACAAATAGAGGTATGATCGAGCAATTTATTGGGTTATTTTTTTCACCCATAACAATGGAGATCTAGGTTTATAAGAGATGGGAACCTCTGATCAAAGGAAAAATGACCCACTTTTTTTTGTGGATGAGGGTTTTATGATTTCTTATTTGAAACTAAGGAGGATCATGATCTAATTTTTTGAAGTGGCCCTTACTTCTATGGAACCAGATGTATGCACTTGAATCGGTGGATGCTTGAAATCAACTTGGAAAATGACATACCCTTAGTTTTTTCGATCTAGGTCTGACTTCCTCATCTACCATTGCATTGTTGGAATGAAAACATTCTGAGATCCATAGGAAATGCCTTGCGAAAGTACACCAACAACACAACTCTTAAAGATCAAATGTTTGCTTGTGCTCACCTTTTCATAGAGGTAGATAAGGAAAAAGGTTTTCCTAAATCCATTCTCTTAACCTTTGAAAAATGGAAATATCTTCAGTTGGTAGATTACGAACAACTCCCATTAAAAATTTTCCATTGTCATGAATACGGGAATTTTGCAAGGAATTGCACTAAAAAGGAACCAACTGAGCAAGAAACACGGAGATTTGAATATCAATATCAAACAACCAAGAGGAAAAATAATGGCAATAGGTAGTCGGCTCCCTCTACACAACTAAAGCCAGGAACCTCAAGGGAAAATCCCTGAAATCCATGTGAATCAGAACAACCAAGACAAATTGAAACATGGCTAGACCCACTGCGAAACAAAAAAAACATTCAAATCAAGGGATTCTCGATAAAGAGTTTATCCCTACAAATGATAGGTATGTGATCTTATCTCAAGAAGAAAAAAATCTCGAACATGTAGCCTCACCCTCAATCCATGAAGGTACCTCCTCTGACTTCCCATTTTTAGAGGGGATTAATGAATTAGAGCAGCAAGAAATCCCATAAACAATATGTATTGATACATGTGACAAGAATAAGAAATATCCTGCCTATTCCACACATTCCTTTGGAACTGCTTCCCAACAATACAATCCATAGAGTCTAATGGAAACTAGATTTGACGAAGAAATCAATGAAGAAAATGATGGAGAGAAACCACATAAAAGAAAAAGAAAGAATGGAAACCCTTCAAGGGAAGGTGAGAACATGAGGTGGAGTATGAGGTGAAGTAGGAAAAATACCCAGACAAGCAACATATATTAGAAAATTATGGAATGGGTGCAAAGCCCACAAGAAATTCAAGTGGTTTGCATCCTCCAATAGGAGGATCCCAGAAATTTGGTAAAAAATGATGATGAAGATAGCTTCCCAGAATTGTAGGGGATTAGCTAGTAAGGAAAAAATGGAATCAGTAAAGGATATATTAAGAAAGGAAATACCTACAATTATACTACTCTAGGAAACAAAACTTGGGGTAACTGAAGTCCTAGAAGCAAGCAAAATGCATTGGAAAAATCGTGATGATCAAGCAGTTAGTGCCATGGGCACATCGGGAGGCATCTGCATGAAATGGAAAAATGAAATTTTCCATCTTATATCAAGTCATAGCACCTAACATTGGATTCTATCAATACTCACTCATTGGAAGACAAGGGAATTGTATAACAATGTTAATGTATGTATGCCACTTAATTACATAGAAAAGGTTGAATGTTGGGATTCTTTGGCATCATTGTGTGACATTGTTGACTAGTAGAATTGCATAGTGGAAGGTGACTTCAACACCACGTTGTGGCAGAATGAGAAAACAAAGGAAGAATAGCCAAAGATCCCTTCTATGAAAGGTTAGACGATCTGATCTCCCTCGGGGACCTAATAGATATCAAACTTAGCAAAGGGATGTACACTTGGAATAACAAAAGAATTGGACAAGGACACATTACAATGAGATTAGACAGGTTCTTGGTACAAAGATATTATTTGGAAGCTTCACAATTGATATCCTCAAGAATCATACCTTGGTCAATCTAAAACCATAGACTTATCACCCTTGAGATCAAGGAGTCATCTGATTTTGGTCCCCTTCCTTTCAATTTCAACCCCTTATGGCTTAAACAAAAATTGGTTATGGACATAATATCTAAGGCCTGGAACATTTGGATAGAGGGATCACCTACTTTCATTTGGGAACAAAATATTTGATCAACCAGAAATTCTCTCAAGGAGTGGGATATGAATCACTACCCCTCCCTAGACAAAGAATTACATGATGCCAAACAAACATTGGAGTAGGTGAAAACCAAGTTAGAAGTTGAAAAGGTCACTCAAATATTCCTTGTGGAGGAGAAAGAGGCTTTCCAATCCTATCCGAAAGATATCTGTGATGAGATCAACTAGCACCTAAAATCCTAAAGTCTACAATTGATAGTTGGAGACATGAACACATCCTTCTTCCACAAAGAAGCATGGGCTCGGGTATGGAGGAACATTGTGAAAGAGATAAAAATAGTCAATAGGGAAGTCTTGCATTCCTTTGAGGAAATCAAAGGAGTGGAATTCAATTTCTTTGAGGCCTTATACACAATAAGCGATGCAACATAACCAATGGAAATAACAGAAGTGGTGGAAAACGTTATGAATTCCATCACTTAGGTTGACAATGAGAGCCTCATTCAATTTATAAAAGAGGATGAAGTGCATAAATCTATTTGGGGTCTCGATCTAGACAAAGCCCTAGGACCTGATGGATACACCATACACTTTTAATAGTCTTGTTGGAAACTCATTAAATATGACCTGCTTCAAATGCTTATGTATGTCCACAAATATTGTACAATGGGGGGAGCCATAAACTCCACCTTTCTTGCTCTAGTTCCTAAAGAAACCAATCCTTTCAATTTCTCTCGATTTTGACCCATTTCATTGTGCAATGCATCCTATAAGATTCTTGCAAAAATCATTGCAAATAGGTTAAAACCCCTCCTCCCCAAAATCATTTCTAAAAACCATGGTGGATTTGTGGCACAAAGGTAGATTGTGAACAACATCATTTCAGTGCAAGAGGCAATCCACAGGAGCAAAATTCATAAAGAAAAAGGAATGGTCATTAAGGTATATAAGGCCAATGCCCTCAACTGATTAATTCATTATTTTCTTTTTGATGTTCTAACCAAGTTTTGTTTTTGTTCTTCTTTTATACATTAGATCTCATATTGTATCAACAACCCTCATATTCATCTTTTGGTTAATAGGAGACCCTCCTCTTTATTCATAACTAATCGATGACTCTGGCAAGGATGTCTTGTTTCCCCCCTTTTATATATAATTATGGCATAATATTTAAGTAGGAAGCTAGAGTTTGAAAGAAATTTTGGTAATTTACTCGGAATCCAGGTAGTGAGGGGAGTCAAAGGCATCAATCACTCACAATTTTCAGATGACACTATCCTCTTAGGGGGATCCTCCACAATTATGGCTTCTATATTTAAGCAGGTCATGGATCTCTTCTTGAATATCTGAAGGGGTATCATCAATTACAACAAATGCCAAATGTATGCTTAGAAAATCAGTAAGTTAATCATAAGCATAATCTCAAGGATCCTCTCTTTTCCCTTTAAGGATGACTGGAATGCCTCCAAATATTGTTGGTTGTTACTCCTTCTCTAACCACTTCTTGGGCTGACCTAGGTTTAGATCTCAAAAACTTCCAACAAATCCCTCTAAAGCTATCGGCCCTCCTGGTAAACCAAAAGGAAACACATCACACAGAGTGTACTACACAGTCTCACCTGAGATAGTTCTATGAGAAAATGCAATGCTTAGATGCTTGCAGTCTAGGAAAGAGTGGGGATCTGGGATTGCAATTCATCTTCTTAAGCATTGATCTAGTTGTTCTTTCTATTCTTCTTACTATTCATTCACCTGTTAAGTCTATGCATGCATTCTAACAGATCTAACATATAACAGATCTCACAGAATTATCCATTCATCTATTCATAGTCTAACTATTTACAAAAGGGAAACATGCAATCAATCACATCACATAACACAGATATTACTGTGTTTCACCCCCTCCTGGGCTACGTCCACAAAGATCTAGCTCTTAGGCTCTTTTATTATGGTTCTGTAATATATGGCATCACGCACACTACAGTTTCTAATCATAAAATCACAAATAGGTTCTATGATCCTTGTGAGGCTGACTAGATTGCACCAGGCTCCTCAACCCATGATCTAACCCTCGGGATCTAGTTGCTTGAATCTCCTACAACTCAACAACTTACAAATTTTGTATTAGATCTTATAGTAGTTTCCTTCATCCAACATTACAAAACTTAGCACACCCCTACCTAGACCTCCGAGGTACTTATATATAATAATTCTCATCTCAACAACTGTTACATTCTCTTACAAAAACCCTAACCCTAATTTGGTTAGGTTTCCTTGCATGCACGCCTTGCATGCTTTCCTCATACGTGTTGCTTTTCCTTCTCGCTGTCTTTTTCCAATTCTGGGTTTTATCCTCCAAAAATAGTATTTCCTCAAACTAGGCCTACACCCAACGGGCCCCCAACAATGACATGTGGCTCGTCCCAAGCCACCTACCCATTGTGCGTTCCCCAAAAAACCTCTGCTAGGTTGTGGAACTTGTTTGCAAGTTCCCTTCCTCTGGATTGGACCTGCGTGGATTTTTCGGTTAGCGCCTCTAGTGCTTGCGTTGTGACCTCCTCTTGTATCATTACTGCACACTTTGTCTGTGCTTGCACTATGTTCTTCTTTTCCTCCTCCAAATGCGCGATTATCTACGCTACTTGCTCCTGGAGGGGTTCTATTTCCACCTATCTCTCTTGTTTTTTCTTTTGCACGGATTTTAGACCCACCTACAGCTTCTTTAAGTCCCGATTACCTTTCAGGCGCTCTGTGATGCTCATTGTTTTATGTTTGTTCTTGAGCCCTTGCATGGTTGTACTTAGCCTTTCCTCTTCTTGGTCCCATTGTTGGACCTGCTCATCCTCATCAAACATTGTCCAGAATTGCACTGCTCTATCAAACATCCATGTTGTTGCATTGACGTGTTCCTCCATTGCTTCTATTTGGAGTGCAACTTCTTGTTTCCTCTACTCCCTTACCTCGGGAGGAGTTGTAGGGGTCAATTTCTCCTTTAATTCATCAATCTGTTGCCTATAATGTTCGATGGTTTGAGAAATAATTTTGAGGTTCTCCTATGTGCTTGTGTTCTTAGTCTGCGTGTTGTCAGGGATGTGATTGTAGACTGTTGTCACCCCCTGTTTGATTTTGTCTATGTGCTCCTTTTCTTCCTTGATTTCAAACTTGACTTGTTTGATCACCAGCTCCAAGGCTTCTTTTCCATCTCTTCTTTCATGCAGTTTTGTTGCGTTTATTCTTATGCGTGATTGTACCTCTTGCGTAAAACTGACTTGGAGTCCATATAGTGCCTTGGTAGGTGTTCTTGCTAATACCATCTCTACCTATGCCAAATATTTCAATGGTGTATGTGCTGTAGTTTCATCCATTTGCAACATATCAGTTGTCAATCTAAAAATTGGACTCGCCTGAGCGATAGTCTGAATTGTATCCTCCTTTTTCGATGTAGTCCTTGTCGTTGTTGTTGTTGTTTCTTCGGGGAAGAATTTTGTTCCCCTTTCAGGCCTTTGCACTGTCCTAATTTGCTCGAGGACCTGCTTTATTCCTGCCTGGTCGTCTTGTATTTTTCCCCTCTATTGTTGGGCTTCTTCAAAGTCTTTCGTTGCGCAGTCCTGCACCCTTTCTACAATGAGGTCTGCATCATCCTCAGTGATTGTATATTCTAGGAGTTGTTTGTGCACTTTTGCCTTCTTTCATGAACCTCCTATATGTATGATTGGCCTCTTAGGGGGCCTTGTCTCTTGTGGAGTGGATGTTGAGGGGGTTCCCTGCGTCGTAGTAGCCCCTGTTCCTTGTTCTTTCTGTTGTGGGGCAATGTCCTTTTGTGTTGCTTGTGTATTCTTCTTCGGTGCACTGCCCTTCTTCTGTTGTGTCATCTTTTGGCTGGGTTTCCCCGACTTCGTCGACTGCTTGGGTGCAACAGTGTCTACTTATGTACCCTTAGGCACTTCTTGAGTTAGGACTGGAATCCTCCACTCATCGTGTCGGTCTCTCATGGCCATATCTATATCATCTTCATTGACTCAGTACCTTAGTTGTAGCCACTCCTCCGGATCCCTACACGCTTGAATCCACATGTTGTGCCTCGTCGCTTGGAAGTTGTCTATGTTCATGTACTGTGCGACCATGTTTGGAGTAATTCTCCAGGTATTTGCAATACTCTCTTGTATTTCACTGAAGTACCTGGAAAATGTACATGTGTTGGAACTTCTATGCTTAGGGTTCGAGTTGTTCCCCAACGATGTGTACTGCGTTGCGCGACAATGACCTATCTAGTCATAGAAGTGGGAGTATGGGGGCTCCCTCCACCCCATCAACGTAATTGACATGCGTAGCCATGAGTTATGGAAATATGTCCCCAATTCCTATGCATCTTTGCAGTCGTGGAGGAATAAGTTTAACAAATAGGGGGCCCAACTGAGCAAATTTCCATTAGCGCACTGCGCTATAGCTGTGACGACCCCGACAAGGACTTCCTCTTTGCGACATTTTCTAAGCATTTTGCAGGCCATGAGTTTGGTGGCCATCCTTGTTGATGCGTCACTGATCCTTTTGATTATGATCCTGTGCGAGCCCCTCTCTGTACCATAGGTTTTCTTCATTTCCTCAACCAAGGATTTCTCCTTTGATTTTTCATCGAGGTACTGCATGGGGTTCTCACCCATTGATGGTAGACCTATGATGAGTGATATAAGATCTACGTCTATTGAGACAGGTTGTTCCAACCATAGGAATCCTCCATGGAGGACTACCATCAACTGCTTGATGCATTTGTTTACCTCTTTTCCCCTTCCAAAATGGGGAATCTCAAGCAGATTTATAATCCCTGTGTTGTCCAGGTCGATTGCCCATGGCTTTGGTTGTAAGATTGGGTCTCCAAAAGGACCTATCCTTATGGTATTCAGGTACACTTGCTGGGAAAACTTGGGGAATTTTCCAGCATCAGCCTGTTACACATTATTTTCACCACCCCTATGACCATTAATGATGTAAACCTATCCTTTGTTGTTAGAAGGATCAATGGCCTTAATCCTTGAAGAAGAATGAAGATACTTTTCTAGAGAGATGAAATTATACTTTTCCTTTGTCAAAAACCTTAGAAAAAGGGATCGTCGCACCTTGTTCAGTGTTAAGAGTGCAACGATCTAGGATCGTCGCAGGTTGCACCACAGTGTCCTGCAACATCGTCACATTTTGCTCAGTGTTAAGGGTGCGACAATTTTCGTACGAAGGAAAAAAAGGAATTTCTCGAAAGTTTTAGAATAGAAGCTTCGAGGGTGAGGTGGCCTTCGATCAGTTTGGATCTGAGTCATGTCCCTGATCTCATGGGATCATCCTAACCTCCTCACCCTATCATTTTCAGCTTACAAAAGGAGAAGATTTCTCATGGGAAAAGTTAGTTGGAAAGTTCTTGAGTTTTGTAGCTTGGAGTTTTTGGAGCTTGTATGTTGGCTTTGAGCTTTGCTTTGTCAAGATAGATTGTTGATCTCAGAATCCGTGGAGCAGAAGTGTGTGGAAAGCAAGGAACTTTTGGAAGGGACCTTACAACATCAAGGAATTGGTTGTATTCTCCTTTTCATATCTTTAATATAGTGATATATTTCTTTCCCATAAAATTGATCATATTTTATTGTATGACTCCTTGATCACATACATAGGTTTTGTTGAGTATACGTTGTTGCTTTCACTTCGTTGGCTTGTCTATTTTTACAGGTTCAACATCCCATAAGCCTTGGAATGGAGCAAGGATGACACTAGCGAGGACAAATGATGTTTAAAAGGTATGTCATTTATCTCTTGTTAGTTAGTATGCTTGATAATTAAAACTTAGGGAAAGTTTTATATTCTGCCTTGTTTTGTTCTAGTTTCGGGGTGAAACTAGGGAGATCTATTTGTGTCCGTACTTACCAATTTGTCTGATAACACGACCACATTGTGGTCCAAATATTTTAACTTCTCCACTCATCCCAAGAGTGTCGGTGTGGTTTTCATTCCTTCTGGAATGTGTGGAAGTACGATAATTGCATCAGGTTGTCTGCGTAGGGACTGCGCCATGGGTTGTTTTCCCTTTCTTCTTGGTTGTTGGCTTGAGGTCCCTGCCTCCATATATCTCATTTTCGCATCAGATTCTGGCTGACCGGTGATGTCTTCCACCAAACCCTCCTGTTGTTGTCCAGATTCTTCTCTAGGTGGTTTGGGCGTTGCAGCCTCCGTGTGCATGGTTGCTTTGCCATTTGTTTGCTAGGCTCCCTCAGCCGTCACAGTTTTCTATGGGTTGCCTGCATCATTTGCAGTGTGACCCTACACACCATTGTGTGGGTAGACTTCCATGGTCGAGGCCATTGGAGCTTGTATCTCTTCCACCACTGGTGTAGGGTTTACTGGTTTTTGTGTGGTGAAGGAATTGCGTCCACGTCGACGAATTCCTCGATCTGTATGGTTTTGTGTTCGAATTTCATTGTTTCATGTGGTGCTCTAATGTTTCTTTTGGTTTTCCTCCATGCTTGGCTCAGTGCACCAATATTTGGTGGTGCCATCGTGGGTACTGGTTAGTTTTTTCCGAATAGGTCCCAAGTGGTTCGCCCTAGTATCCTTCGTTAAGTTGCTTCCACTCTGCGTGCTCTATCTCTCTATAATTTCACGATTTTATGATGAGTCTTATGTTACCTGCATTTCCCCTTTATAAAGCAACTGTCATGAAGCTTCTTGGAGAAGATACCCTGGCTGTGATTAATGTAATGGTTCTTTATGCATATGTTCCATTTAATTTCATAAATGCCACCAGTTGGTGCCTTTTTGCCGTAACCATCATTTTTCGTTTTTTTCTCTTTTTCTGACCATTAACCCTTTTTCCAGTGCAGTGAGTGTATCAAGTGTGTGACGTATTTTTGTTGTAGCCTTTCCTCAGTGCACAGTGTATCGCTTGTATGTTGCGTGCAAACATTTTTTCTTTCGTCGTGTTGAGTCCCCTTTCTGATGAGTTGTATTTTCCAGTATTTTTGTATTTTTTGTATTTCTTTTTCCTTTTTATTTCTTTTTCTCATTTTCTCTAACTTAACTTCTACTATAATACACTATGTACATATTTTCTTACTACGCTTATAAGTTTTAAGTGTTAGGAGGTTGATTGTCCCTGTACAGTTTCAGTCGACTCTCATTGATCATTCCTTTAAGCTCTGCTCCTGGGAGATCCTTTAGTTGTATACCTCCCCCATATGTGACAATCTTTACTTCATAAGGCCCTAGCCAATGCATTTCGAAATTACCAGGATGTTGCAAAATTTTACTGCATAGAGCAAGACTAGGTCTCCTTCCTTGAAACTCTTCTTCTTGATATGTCTATCATGCCAAGCTTTATCTCTTGCTTTATGTACTTCCTAATTAATCATGCTAGAATCTTATCCTCCTCCATCTCCATAAGTTGATTCAACCTCTCCTTCACTGTGCCTCTTTACGTCATGTTGGTGATTGTTGCTACGCACAGACTGGGTACCAGAAATTCTAATGGTACCACTACTTCCTGCCCATACACCAATGCGAATGGTGTTTGTCCTATCAACTTTTTACATGTAGTCTTGTATGCCCATAGTACTTCTGGTATCTTCAAATCCCAATCATCCTCGCTGACATTGTAGATTTTTGTCCGAGCATTCTCCAAGATCTTATTGAAGGATTATATTATTCCATTTGCTTGAGGATGGTATGGTGTGCTCTTCTGATGATAGACTTCAAACCCCTTGGTCGTAGGCTTGATAGTGTTGTTGATAAAGTGAGTATCTTGGTCACTCATCAAAATACTTGGATAACCAAATCTAGTGATCACTTGATCAAATAAGAAATGTGTTGTTTTCTTTATGCTGCAATCTTTTACTGGTGTTGTTTTTGCCCATCTTGTTAAGTATTATGTCGCAGTAATGATATATCTCACTCCTGACCTTTTTGTTGGTGGGTTAATTGGTCCCACAAATTCTATTGCCCATTTTTCAAATACTTGCAACGTTACTTGTGGTCTTAGGGGCATCTCATCCCTTCTATTAGGTTTACCAACCCTCTGGCAGACATCACATCTCTGGAAATAGTCCTTAGCATCTCTGTGAATTGTTGACCACAATAGTCCTGCGTGCAATACCTTCTGTGCAGTAGCTTTTCCTGCATAATGTCCTCCACCTATTCCCTCATGAGCTTCTGCCAAAATCCTATTCCTTTCGTGTTCTAGTACGCATCTTCTCAAAATGTTGTCAGCACCATCTTGTATAAGTGTCCTACAATCAATTGATAGTCTGCAGCTCTGACTACCAGATTTTTCTTCTGCGTAGTGTTAAACTCTTGTGCCACAGTCCTTTTACTCAAGTATTCAATGATGTCAGCAAAATATTCATCAGCTACTTGGACTGAAAATAACTACGCATTAGGGAAGTTGTCTTCCAAGTTGGTAGGTTCTTCTCAATTGGTTACCCTTG